>JBBPBR010001088.1:109223-141453 GCA_037974775.1 Cicer pinnatifidum
AATGACACAAACACACCTATTGGATGCACAAGATTGGTTAAAAACCCTAATTGGACAAGAATAAGCCTAGTGAGGACGAAAATGACCTAATTGATCATCCAATGACACAAACACACCTATTGGATGCTCAAGATTGGTTAAAAACCCTAATTGGACAAGGATATACCTAGGGAGGACGAAAATGACCTAAATATTAATTCAATGACACAAACAAAGTTATTGGGTGCACAAGATTGGTTAAAAACCCTAATTGGACAAGAATAAGCCTAGGGAGGACGAAAATGACCTAATTGATTATCCAATGACACAAACACACCTATTGGATGCACAAGATTGGTTAAAAACCCTACTTGGACAAGAACATGCCGAGGAAGGACGAAAATGACCTAAGTGATCATCCAATGACACTAATGAACTTATTGGATGCACAAGATTGGTTAAAAACCCTAATTGGACAAGAATAAGCCTAGGGAGGACGAAAATGACCTAATTGATCATCCAATGACACAAACACACCTATTGGATGCACAAGATTGGTTAAAAACCCTAATTGGACAAGAATATGCCTAGGGAGGACGAATATGACCTAAATGTTAATCCAATAACACAAATGAACTTATTGGATGCACAAGATTGGTTAAAAACCCTAATTGGACAATAATAAGCCTAGGGAGAACGAAAATGACCTAAATGTTAATCCAATGACACAACTCAACTTATTGGATGCACAAGATGGGTTAAAAACCCTAATTGGACAAGAATAAGCCTAGGGAGGACGAAAATGACCTAATTGATCATCCAATGACACAAACACACCTATTGGATGCACAAGATTGGTTAAAAACCCTAATTGGACAAGAATATGCCTAGGGAGGACGAAAATGACCTAAATGTTAATCCAATGACACAAACACACCTATTGGATGCACAATATCGGTTAAAAACCCTAATTGGACAAGAATAAGCCTAGGGAGGAAGAAAATGACCTAATTGATCATCCAATGACACAAATACACCTATTGGATGCACAAGATTGGTTAAAAACCCTAATTGGACAAGGATATGCCTAGGAAGGTCGAAAATGACCTAATTGATCATCCAATGACACAAATGAACTTATTGGATGCATAAGATTAGTTAAAAACCCTAATTGGACACGAATAAGCCTAGGGAGGACGAAAATAACCTAATTGATCATCCAATGACACAAACACACCTATTGGATGCACAAGATTGGTTAAAAACCCTAATTGGACAAGAATATGCCTAGGGAGGACGAAAATGACCTAAATGTTAATCCAATGACACAAATGAACTTATTGGATGCACAAGATTGGTAAAAAAACCCTAATTGGACAAGAATAAGCCTAGGGAGGACGAAAATGACCTAATTGATCATCCAATGACACAAACACACCTATTGGATGCACAAGATTGGTTAAAAACCCTAATTGGACAAGAATATGCCTAGGGAGGACGAAAATGACCTAATTGATCATCCAATGAAACAAATGAACTTATTGGATGCACAAGATTAGTTAAAAACCTTAATTGGACAAGAGTAAGCCTAGGGAGGACGAAAATAACCTAACTGATCATCCAATGACACAAACACACCTATTGGATGCACAAGATTGGTCTAAAACTCTAATTGGACAAGAATATGCCTAGGGAGGACGAAAATGACCTAAATGTTAATCCAATGACACAAATGAACTTATTGGATGCACAAGATTGGTTAAAAACCCTAATTGGACAAGAATAAGCCTAGGGAGGACGAAAATGACCTAAATGTTAATCCAATGACACAACTCAACTTATTGGATGCACAAGATTGGTTAAAAACTGTAATTGGACAAGAATAAGCCTAGGGAGGACGAAAATGACCTAATTGATCATCCAATGACACAAACACACCTATTGGATGCACAAGATTGGTTAAAAATCCTAATTGGACAAGAATATGCCTAGGGAGGACGAAAATGACCTAATTGATCATCCAATGACACAAACACACCTATTGGATGCACAAGATTGGTTAAAAACCATAATTGGACAAGAAAAAGCCTAGGGAGGACGAAAATGACCTAATTGATCATCCAATGACACAAACACACCTATTGGATGCACAAGATTGGTTAAAAACCCTAATTGGACAAGAATATGCCTAGGGAGGACGAAAATGACCTAATTGATCATCCAATGACACAAACACATCTATTGGAAGCACAAGATTGGTTAAAAACCCTAATTGGACAAGAATATGCAAAGGGAGGACGAAAATGACCTAATTGGTCATCTAATGACACAAACACACCTATTGGATCCACAAGATAGGTTAAAAACTCTAATTGGACAAGAATATACCTAGGCAGGACGAAAATCACCTAATTGATCATCCAATGACACAAATGAACTTATTGGATGCACAATATAGGTTAAAAACCCTAATTGGACAAGAATAAGCCTAGGGAGGACGAAAATGACCTAATTGATCATCCAATGACACAAACACACCTATTGGATGCACAAGATTGGTTAAAAACCCTAATTGGACAAGAATATGCCTAGGGAGGACGAAAATGACCTAATTGGTCATCCAATGACACAAACACACCTATTGGATGCACAAGATTGGTTAAAAACCCTAATTGGACAAGAATAAGCCTAGGGAGGACGAAAATAACCTAATTGATCATCCAATGACACAAACACACCTATTGGATGCACAAGATTGGTTAAAAACCCTAATTGGACAAGAATATGCCTAGGCAGGACGAAAATGATCTAAATGTTAATCCAATGACACAAATGAACTTATTGGATGCACAAGATTGGTTAAAAACCCTAATTGGACAAGAATAAGCCTAGGGAGGACGAAAATGACCTAATTGATCATCCAATGACACAAACACACCTATTGGATGCACAAGATTGGTTAAAAACCCTAATTGGACAAGAATATGCCTAGGGAGGACGAAAATGACCTAATTGATCATCCAATGACACAAACACACCTATTGGATGCACAAGATTGGTTAAAAACCCTAATTGGACCAAAAAATGCCTAGGGAGGACGAAAATGACCTAATTGATCATCCAATGACACAAATACACCTATTGGATGCACAAGATGGGTTAAAAACCCTAATTGGACAAGAATATGCCTAAGGAGGACGAAAATGACCTAAATGTTAATCCAATGACACAAATGAACTTATTAGATGTACAAGATTGGTTAAAAACCCTAATTGGACAAGAATAAGCCTAGGGAGGACGAAAATGACCTAATTGATCATCCAATGACACAAACACACCTATTGGATGCACAAGATTGGTTAAAAACCCTAATTGGACAAGAATATGCCTAGGGAGGACGAAAATGACCTAATTGATCATCCAATGACACAAACACACCTCCTGGATGCACAAGATTGGTTAAAAACCCTAATTGGACAAGAATAAGCCTAGGGAGGACGAAAATGACCTAATTGATCATCCAATGACACAAACACACCTATTGGATGCACAAGATTGGTTAAAAACCCTAATTGGACAAGAATATGCCTAGGGAGGACGAAAATGACCTAAATATTAATTCAATGACACAAACAAAGTTATTGGATACACAAGATTGGTTAAAAACTCTAATTGGACAAGAATAAGCCTGGGGAGGACGAAAATGACCTAATTGATCATTCAATGACACAAACACACCTATTGGAAGCACAAGATTGGTTAAAAACCCTAATTGGACAAGAATATGCCTAGGGAGGACGAAAATGACCTAACTGTTAATCCAATGACACAAATAAACTTATTGGATGTACAAGATTGGTTAAAAACCCTAATTGGACAAGAATAAGCCTAGGGAGGACGAAAATGACCTAATTGATCATCCAATGACACAAACACACCTATTGGATGCACAAGATTGGTTAAAAACCCTAATTGGACAAGAATATGCCTAGGGAGGACGAAAATGACCTAAATGTTAATCCAATGACACAAATGAACTTATTGGATGCACAAGATTGGTTAAAAACCCTAATTGGACAAGAATAAGCCTAGGGAGGATCAAAGTGACCTAATCGATCATCCTATGAGATAAACACACATATTGGATGCACAAGATTGGTTAAAAACCCTAATTGGACAAGAATATGCCTAGGGAGGACGAAAATGACCTAAATGTTAATCCAATAACACAAATGAACTTATTGGATGCATAAGATTGGTTAAAAACCCTAATTGGACAAGAATAAGCCTAGGGAGAACGAAAATGACCTAATTGATCATCCAATGACACAAACACACCTATTGGATGCACAAGATTGGTTAAAAACCCTAATTGGACAAGAATATGCCTAGGGAGGACGAAAATGACCTAAATAATAATTCAATGACATAAACAAACCTGTTGGATGCACAAGATTGGTTAAAAACCCTAATTGGACAAGAATAAGCCTAGGGAGGACGAAAATGACCTAATTGATCATCCAATGACACAAACACACCTATTGGATGCACAAGATTGGTTAAAAACCCTAATTGGACAAGAATATGCCTAGGGAGGACGAAAATGACCTAATTGATCATCCAATGACACAAACACACCTATTGCATGAACAAGATTGGTTAAAACCCCTAATTGGACAAGAATATGCCTAGGGAGGACAAAAATGACCTAATTGATCATCCAATGACACAAACACACCTATTGGAAGCACAAGATTGGTTAAAAACCCTAATTGGACAAGAATATGCATAGGAAGGACGAAAATGACCTAAATGTTAATCCAATGACACAAACACACCTATTGGATGCACAAGATTGGTTAAAAACCCTAATTGGACAAGAATATGCCTAGGGAGGACGAAAATGACCTAAATATTAATTCAATGACACAAACAAAGTTATTGGATGCACAAGATTGGTTAAAAACCCTAATTGGACAAGAATAAGCCTAGGGAGGACGAAAATGACCTAATTGATCATCCAATGACACAAACACACCTATTGGATGCACAAGATTGGTTAAAAACCCTAATTGGACAAGAATATGCCTAGGGAGGACGAAAATGACCTAAATATTAATTCAATGACACAAACAAAGTTATTGGATGCACAAGATTGGTGAAAAACCCTAATTGGACAAGAATAAGCCTAGGGGGAACGAAAATGACCTAATTGATCATCCAATGACACAAACACACCTATTGGATGCACAAGATTGGTTAAAAACCCTAATTGGACAAGAATATGCCTAGGGAGGACGAAAATGACCTAAATATTAATTCAATGACACAAACAAAGTTATTGGATGCACAAGATTGGTTAAAAACCCTAATTGGACAAGAATAAGCCTAGGGAGGACGAAAATGACCTAATTGATCATCCAATGACACAAACACACCTATTGGATGCACAAGATTGGTTAAAAACCCTAATTGGACAAGAATATGCTTAGGGAGGACGAAAATGACCTAATTGATAATCCAATGACACAAACACACCTATTGGATGCACAAGATTGGTTAAAACCACTAATTGGACAAGAATAAGCCTAGGGAGGACGAAAATGACCTAAATGATCATCCAATGACACAAACACACCTATTGGATGCACAAGATTGGTTAAAAACCCTAATTGGACAAGAATATGCCTAGGGAGGACGAAAATGACCTAAATGATAATCCAATGACACAAATGAACTTATTGGATGTACAAGATTGGTTAAAAACCCTAATTGGACAAGAATAAGCCTAGGGAGGACGAAAATGACCTAATTGATCATCCAATGACACAAACACACCTATTGGATGCACAAGATTGGTTAAAAACCCTAATTGGACAAGAATAAGCCTAGGGAGGACGAAAATGACCTAATTGGTCATCCAATGCCACAAACACACCTATTGGATGCACAAGATTGGTTAAAAACCCTAATTGGACAAGAATATGCCTAGGGAGGACGAAAATGACTTAATTGGTCATCCAATGACAGAAACACACCTATTGGATGCACTAGATTGGTTAAAAACCCTAATTGGACAAGAATATGCCTAGGGAGGATGAAAAGAACCTAATTGATCATCCAATGAGACAAACACACCTATTGGATGCACAAGATTGGTTAAAAACCCTAACTGGACAAGAATATGCCTAGGGAGGACGAAAATGACCTAAATGTTAATCCAATGACACAAATGAACTTATTGGATGCACAAGATTGGTTAAAAACCCTAATTGATCATCCAATGAAAAAAACACACCTATTGGATGCACAAGATTGGTTAAAAACCCTAATTGGACAAGAATAAGCCTAGGGAGGACGAAAATGACCTAAATGTCAATCCAATGACACAACTCAACTTATTGGATGCACAAGATTGGTTAAAAATCCTAATTGGACAAGAATAAGCCTATGGAGGACGCAAATGACCTAATTGATCATCCAATGACACAAACACACCTATTGGATGCACAAGATTGGTTAAAAACCCTAATTGGACAAGAATATGCGTAGGGAGGAGGAAAATAACCTAAATATTAATTCAATGACACAAACAAAGTTATTGGATGCACAAGATTGGTTAAAAACCCTAATTGGACAAGAATAAGCCTAGGGAGGACGAAAATGACCTAATTGATCATCCAATGACACAAACACACCTATTGGATGCACAAGATTGGTTAAAAACCCTAATTGGACAAGAATATGCCTAGGGAGGACGAAAATGACCTCATTGATCATCCAATGACACAAATGAACTTATTGGATGCACAAGATTAGTTAAAAACCATAATTGGACAGGAATAAGCCTAAGGAGGACGAAAATAACCTAATTGATCATCCAATGACACAAATACAGCTATTGGATGCATAAGATTGGTTAAAAACCCTAATTGGACAAGAATATGCCTAGGGAGGACGAAAATGACCTAAATGTTAATCCAATGACACAAATGAACTTATTGGATGCACAAGATTGGTTAAAAACCCTAATTGGACAAGAATAAGCCTAGGGAGGACGAAAATGACCTAATTGATCATCCAATGACACAAACACACCTATTGGATGCACAAGATTGGTTAAAAACCCTAATTGGACAAGAATATGCCTAGGGAGGACGAAAATGACCTCATTGTTCATCCAATGACACAAACACACCTATTGGATGCACAAGATTGGTTAAAAACCCTAATTGGACAAGAATAAGCCTAGGGAGAACGAAAATGACCTAAATGTTAATCCAATGATACAACTCAACTTATTGGATGCACAAGATTGGTTAAAAACCCTAATTGGACAAGAATATGCCTAGGGAGGACGAAAATGACCTAAATGTTAATCCAATGACACAAATGAACTTATTGGATGCACAAGATTGGTTAAAAACCCTAATTGGACAAGAATAAGCCTAGGAAGGAAGAAAATGACCTAATTGATCATCCAATGACACAAACACACCTATTGGATGCACAAGATTGGTTGAAAACCCTAATTGGACAAGAATATGCCTAGGGAGGACGAAAATGACCTAATTGATCATCCAATGACACAAACACACCTATTGGATGCACTAGATTGGTTAAAAACCCTAATTGGACAAGAATATGCCTAGGGAGGACGAAAATGACCTAATTGATCATCCAATGACACAAACACACTTATTGGATGCACAAGAATGGTTAAAAACCCTAATTGGACAAGAATAAGCCTAGGGAGGACGGAAATGACCTAATTGATCATCCAATGAAACAAACACACCTATTGGATGCACAAGATTGGTTAAAAACCCTAATTGGACAAGAATATGCCTAGGGAGGACGGAAATGACCTAATTGATCATCCAATGACACAAACACACCTATTGGATGCACAAAATTGGTTAAAAATCCTAATTGGACAAGAATAAGCCTAGGGAGGACGAAAATGACCTAATTGATCATCCAATGACACAAACACACCTATTGGATGCACTAGATTGGTTAAAAACCCTAATTGGACAAGAATATGCCTAGGGAGGACGAAAATGACCTAATTGATCATCCAATATCACAAATGACCTTATTGGATGAACAAGATTTGTTAAAAACCCTAATTCGACAAGAATAAGCCTAGGGAGGACGAAAATAACCTAATTGATCATCCAATGACACAAACACACCTATTGGATGCACAAGATTGGTTAAAAACCCTAATTGGACAAGAATATGCCTAGGGAGGACGAAAATGACCTAAATATTAATTCAATGAAACAGACAAACTTATTGGATGCACAAGATTGGTCACAAACCCTAATTGGACAAGAATATGCCTAGGGAGGACGAAAATGACCTAATTGATTATCCAATGAAACAGACACACCTATTGGATGCACAAGATTGGTTAAAAACCCTAATTGGACAAAAATAAGCCTAGAAAGGACGAAAATAACCTAATTGATCATCCAATGACACAAATAAACCTATTGGATGCACAAGATTGGTTAAAAACCCTAATTGGACAAGAATATGCCTAGGGAGGACGAAAATGACCTAAATGTTAATCCAATGACACAAATGAACTTATTGGATACACAAGATTGGTTAAAAACCCTAATTGGACAAGATTAAGCCTATGGAGGACGAAAATGACCTAAATGTTAATCCAATGACACAACTCAACTTATTGGATACACAAGATTGGTTAAAAACCCTAATTGGACAAGAATAAGCCTAGGGAGGACGAAAATGACCTAATTGATCATCCAATGACACAAACACACCTATTGGATGCACAAGATTGGTTAAAAACCCTAATTGGACAAGAATAAGCCTAGGGATGACCAAAATGACCTAAATGTTAATCCAATGACACAACTCAACTTATTGGATGCACAAGATTGGTTAAAAACCCTAATTGGACAAGAATAAGCCTAGGGAGGACGAAAATGACCTAATTGATCATCCTATGACACAAACACACCTATTGGATGCACAAGATTTGTTAAAAACCCTAATTGGATAAGAATATGCCTAGGGAGGACGAAAATTACCTAAATATTAATTCAATGAAAAAGACAAACTTATTGGATGCACAAGATTGGTTAAAAACCCTAATTGGACAAGAATATGCCTAGGGAGGACGAAAATGACCTAATTGATCATCCAATGACACAAACACACCTATTGGATGCACAAGATTGGTTAAATACCCTAATTGGACAAGAATAAGCCTAGGGAGGACGAAAATAACCTAATTGATCATCCAATGACACAAATACACCTATTGGATGCACAAGATTGGTTAAAAACCCTAATTGGACATGAATGTGCCTAGGGAGGGCGAAAATGACCTAAATGTTAATCCAATGACACAAATGAACTTATTGGATGCACAAGATTGGTTAAAAACTCTAATTGGACAAGAATAAGCCTAGGGAGGACGAAAATTACCTAAATGTTAATCCAATGACACAACTTAACTTATTGGATGCACAAGATTGGTTAAAAACCCTAATTGGACAAGAATAAGCCTAGGTAGGACGAAAATGACCTAATTGATCATCCAATGACACAAACACACCTATTGGATGCACAAGATTGGTTAAAAACCCTAATTGGACAAGAATAAGCCTAGGGATGACGAAAATGACCTAAATGTTAATCCAATGACACAACTCAACTTATTGGATGCACAAGATTGGTTAAAAACCCTAATTGGACAAGAATAAGCCTAGGGAGGACGAAAATGACCTAATTGATCATCCAATGACACAAATGACCTTATTGGATGAACAAGATTTTTTAAAAACCCTAATTGGACAAGAATAAGCCTAGGGAGGACGAAAATAACCTAATTGATCATCCAATGACACAAACACACCTATTGGATGCACAAGATTGGTTAAAAACTCTAATTGGACAAGAATAAGCCTAGGGAGGATGAAAATGACCTAATTGATCATCCAATGACACAAACACACCTATTGGATGCACAAGATTGGTTAAAAACCCTAATTGGACAAGAATAAGCCTAGGGAGGACGATAATGACCTAATTGATCATCCATTGCCAGAAACACACCTATTGGATGCACAAGATTGGTTAAAAACCCTAATTGGACAAGAATAAGCCTAGGGAGGACGAAAATGACCTAATTGATCATCCAATGACACAAACACACCTATTGGATGCACAAGATTGGTTAAAAACCCTAATTGGACAAGAATATGCCTAGGGAGGACGAAAATGACCTAAATATTAATTCAATGACACAAACAAAGTTATTGGATACACAAGATTGGTTAAAAACTCTAATTGGACAAGAATAAGCCTGGGGAGGACGAAAATGACCTAATTGATCATTCAATGACACAAACACACCTATTGGAAGCACAAGATTGGTTAAAAACCCTAATTGGACAAGAATATGCCTAGGGAGGACGAAAATGACCTAACTGTTAATCCAATGACACAAATAAACTTATTGGATGTACAAGATTGGTTAAAAACCCTAATTGGACAAGAATAAGCCTAGGGAGGACGAAAATGACCTAATTGATCATCCAATGACACAAACACACCTATTGGATGCACAAGATTGGTTAAAAACCCTAATTGGACAAGAATATGCCTAGGGAGGACGAAAATGACCTAAATGTTAATCCAATGACACAATTGAACTTATTAGATGTACAAGATTGGTTAAAAACCATAATTGGACAAGAATAAGCCTAGGGAGGACGAAAATGACCTAATTGATCATCCAATGACACAAACACACCTATTGGATGCACAAGATTGGTTAAAAACCCTAATTGGACAAGAATATGCCTAGGGAGGACGAAAATGACCTAATTGATCATCCAATGACACAAACACACCTATTGGATGCACAAGATTGGTTAAAACCCGTATTGGACAAGAATATGCCTAGGGAGGACGAAAATGACCTAATTGATCATCCAATGACACAAACACACCTATTGGATGCACAAGATCGCTTAAAAACCCTAATTGGACAAGAATAAGCCTAGGGAGGACGAAAATGACCTAATTGATCATCCAATGACACAAACACACCTATTGGATGCACAAGATTGGTTAAAAACCCTAATTGGACAAGAATATGCCTAGGGAGGACGAAAATGACCTAATTGATCTTCGAATGACACAAATGAACTTATTGGATGTACAAGATTAGTTAAAAACCCTAATTGGACAAGAATAAGCCTAGGGAGGACGAAAATGACCTAATTGATCATCCAATAACACAAACACACCTATTGGATGCACATGATCGGTTAAAAACCCTAATTGGACAAGAATAAGCCTAGGGAGGACGAAAATGACCTAATTGATCATCCAATGACACAAACACACCTATTGGATGCACAAGATTGGTTAAAAACCCTAATTGGACAAGAATATGCCTAGGGAGGACGAAAATGACCTAATTGATCTTCGAATGACACAAATGAACTTATTGGATGCACAAGGTTAGTTAAAAACCCTAATTGGACAAGAATAAGCCTAGGGAGGACGAAAATAACCTAATTGATCATCCAATGACACAAACACACCTATTGGATGCACAAGATTGGTCTAAAACTCAAATTGGACAAGAATATGCCTAAGGAGGACGAAAATGACCTAAATGTTAATCCAATGACACAAATGAACGTATTGGATGCACAAGATTGGTTAAAAACCCTAATTGGACAAGAATAAGCCTAGGGATGACGAAAATGACCTAAATGTTAATCCAATGACACAACTCAACTTATTGGATGCACAAGATTGGTTAAAAACCCTAATTGGACAAGAATAAGCCTAGGGAGGACAAAAATGACCTAATTGATCATCCAATGACACAAACACACCTATTGGATGCACAAGATTGGTTAAAAACCCTAATTGGACAAGAATAAGCCTAGGGAGGACGAAAATGACCGAATTCATCATCCAATGACACAAACACACCTATTGGATGCACAAGATTGGTTAAAAACCCTAATTGGACAAGAATAAGCCTAGGGAGGACGAAAATGACCTAATTGATCATCCAATGACACAAACACACCTATTGGATGCACAAGATTGGTTAAAAACCCTAATTGGACAAGAATATGCCTAGGGAGGACGAAAATGACCTAAATGTTAATCTAATGACACAAATGAACTTATTAAATGTACAAGATTGGTTAAAAACCCTAATTGGACAAGAATAAGCCTAGGGAGGACGAAAATGACCTAAATGTTAATCCAATGACACAACTCAACTTATTGGATGCACAAGATTGGTTAAAAACCCTAATTGGACAAGAATAAGCCTTTGGAGGACGAAAATGACCTAATTGATCATCCAATGACACAAACACACCTATTGGATGCACAAGATTGGTTAAAAACCCTAATTGGACAAGAATAAGCCTAGGGAGGACGAAAATGACCTAAATGTTAATCCAATGACACAACTCAACTTATGGGATGCACAAGATTGGTTAAAAACCCTAATTGGACAAGAATAAGCCTATGGAGGACGAAAATGACCTAATTGATCATCCAATGACACAAACACATCTATTGGATGCACAAGATTGGTTAAAAACCCTAATTGGACAAGAATAAATCTAGGGAGGATGAAAATGACCTAATTGTTAATCCAATGACACAAATGAACTTATTGGATGCACAAGATTGGTTAAAAACCCTAATTGGACAAGAATAAGCCTAGGGAGGACGAAAATGACTTAAATGTTAATCCAATGACACAACTCAACTTATTGGATGCACAAGATTTGTTAAAAACCCTAATTGGACAAGAATAAGCCTATGTAGGACGAAAATGACCTAATTGATCATCCAATGACACAAACACACCTATTGGATGCACAAGATTGGTTAAAAACCCTAATTGGACAAGAATAAGCCTAGGGAGGACGAAAATGACCTAAATGTTAATCCAATGACACAACTCAACTTATGGGATGCACAAGATTGGTTAAAAACCCTAATTGGACAAGAATAAGCCTATGGAGGACGAAAATGACCTAATTGATCATCCAATGACACAAACACACCTATTGGATGCACAAGATTGGTTAAAAACCATAATTGGACAAGAATAAGCCTAGGGATGACGAAAATGACCTAAATGTTAATCCAATGACACAACTCAACTTATTGGATGCACAAGATTGGTTAAAAACCCTAATTGGACAAGAATAAGCCTATGGAGGACGAAAATGACCTAATTGATCATCCAATGACACAAACACACCTATTGGAGGCACAACATTGGTTAAAAACCCTAATTGGACAAGAATAAGCCTAGGGATGACGAAAATGACCTAAATGTTAATCCAATGACACAACTCAACTTATTGGATGCACAAGATTGGTTAAAAACCCTAATTGGACAAGAATAAGCCTAGGGAGGACGAAAATGACCTAATTGATCATCCAATGACACAAACACACCTATTGGATGCACAAGATTGGTTAAAAACCCTAATTGGACAAGAATATGCCTAGGGAGGACGAAAATGACCTAATTGGTCATCCAATGACACAAACACACCTATTGGATGCACAAGATTGGTTAAAAACCCTAATTGGACAAGAATAAGCCTAGGGAGGACGAAAATAACCTAATTGATCATCCAATGACACAAACACACCTATTGGATGCACAAGATTGGTTAAAAACCCTAATTGGACAAGAATATGCCTAGGCAGGACGAAAATGATCTAAATGTTAATCCAATGACACAAATGAACTTATTGGATGCACAAGATTGGTTAAAAACCCTAATTGGACAAGAATAAGCCTAGGGAGGACGAAAATGACCTAATTGATCATCCAATGACACAAACACACCTATTGGATGCACAAGATTGGTTAAAAACCCTAATTGGACAAGAATATGCCTAGGGAGGACGAAAATGACCTAATTGATCATCCAATGACACAAATGAACTTATTGGATGCACAAGATTAGTTAAAAACCCTAATTGGACAAGAATAAGCTTTGGGAGGACGAAAATTACCTAATTGATCATCCAATGACACAAACACACCTATTGGATGCACAAGATTGGTCTAAAACTCTAAATGAGCAAGAATATGCCTAGGGAGGACGAAAATGACCAAAATGTTAATCCAATGACACAAATGAACGTATTGGATGCACAAGATTGGTTAAAAACCCTAATTGGACAAGAATAAGCCTAGGGAGGACGAAAATGACCTAATTGATCATCCAATGACACAAACACACCTATTGGATGCACAAGATTGGTTAAAAACCCTAATTGGACAAGAATATGCCTAGGGAGGACGAAAATGACCTAATTGATCATCCAATGACACAAATACACCTATTGGATGCACAAGATTGGTTAAAAACCCTAGTTGGACAAGAATATACCTAGGGAGGACGAAAATGACCTAATTGATCATCCAATGAGACAAATGAACTTATTGGATGCACAAGATTGGTTAAAAACCCTAATTGGACAAGAATAAGCCTAGGGAGGACGAAAATGACCTAATTGATCATCCAATGACACAAACACACCTATTGGATGCACAAGATTGGTTAAAAACCCTAATTGGACAAGAATATGCCTAGGGAGGACGAAAATGACCTAAATATTAATTCAATGAAACAAACAAACTTATTGGATGCACAAGATTGGTTAAAAACTCTAATTGGACAAGAATAAGCCTAGGGAGGACGAAAATGACCTAATTGATCATCCATTGCCACAAACACACCTATTGGATGCAGAAGATTGGTTAAAAACCCTAATTGGACAAGAATAAGCCTAGGGAGGACGAAAATGACCAAATTGATCATCCAATGACACAAACACACCTATTGGATGCACAAGATTGGTTAAAAACCCTAATTGGACAAGAATAAGCCTAGGGAGGACGAAAATGACCTAATTAATCATCCATTGACACAAATGACCTTATTGGATGCACAAGATTAGTTAAAAACCCTAATTGGACAAGAATAAGCCTAGGGAGGACGAAAATAACCTAATTGATCATCCAATGACACAAACACACCTATTGGATGCACAAGATTGGTTAAAAACCCTAATTGGACAAGAATATGCCTAGGGAGGACGAAATTGACCTAAATATTAATTCAATGAAACAGACAAACTTATTGGATGCACAAGATTGGTTACTAACCCTAATTGGACAAGAATATGCCTAGGGAGGACGAAAATGACCTAAATGTTAATCCAATGACACAACTCAACTTATTGGATGCACAAGATTGGTTAAAAACCCTAATTGGACAAGAATAAGCCTAGGG
This sequence comes from Cicer pinnatifidum, assembly GCA_037974775.1. NCBI lineage: Eukaryota > Viridiplantae > Streptophyta > Magnoliopsida > Fabales > Fabaceae > Cicer > Cicer pinnatifidum. The sequence continues at coordinate 124,556 of JBBPBR010001088.1, forward strand.
AGGACGAAAATGACCTAAATGTTAATCCAATGACACAAATGAACTTATTGAATGCACAAGATTGGTTAAAAACCCTAATTGGACAAGAATAAGCATAGGGAGGACGAAAATGACCTAATTGATCATCCAATGACACAAACACACCTATTGGATGCACAAGATTGGTTAAAAACCCTAATTGGACAAGAATATGCCTAGGGAGGATGAAAATGACCTAAATGTTAATCCAATGACACAAGCGAACTTATTGGATGCACAAGATTGGTTAAAAACCCTAATTGGACAAGAATAAGCCTAGGGAGGACGAAAATGACCTAATTGATCATCCAATGACACAAACACACCTATTGGATGCACAAGATTGGTTAAAAACCCTAATTGGACAAGAATATGCCTAGGGAGGACGAAAATGACCTAAATATTAATTCAATGAAACAAACAAACTTATTGGAAGCACAAGATTGGTTAAAAACCCTAATTGGACAAGAATAAGCATAGGGAGGACGAAAATGACCTAATTGATCATCCAATGACACAAACACACCTATTGGATGCACAAGATTGGTTAAAAACCCTAATTGGACAAGAATATGCCTAAGGAGGACGAAAATGACCTAAATTGATCATCCAATGACACAAACACACCTATTGGAAACACAAGATTGGTTAAAAACCCTAATTGGACAAGAATATGCCTAGGGAGGACGAAAATGACCTAAATTGATCATCCAATGACACAAACACACCTATTGGATGCACAAGATTGGTTAAAAACCCTAATTGGACAAGAATATGCCTAGGGAGGACGAAAATGACCTAAATATTAATTCAATGACAAAAACAAAGTTATTGGATGCACAAGATTGGTTAAAAACCCTAATTGGACAAGAATAAGCCTAGGGAGGACGAAAATGACCTAATTGATCATCCAATGACACAAACACACCTATTGGATGCACAAGATTGGTTAAAAACCCTAATTGGACAAGAATATGCATAGGGAGCACGAAAATGACCTAAATATTAATTCAATGACACAAACAAAGTTATTGGATGCACAAGATTGATTAAAAACCCTAATTTGACAAGAATAAGTCTAGGTAGGACGAAAATGACCTAATTGATCATCCAATGACACAAACACACCTATTGGATGCACAAGATTGGTTAAAAACCCTAATTGGACAAGAGTAAGCCTAGGGACGACGAAAACGACCTAATTGATCATCCAATGACACAAACACACCTATTGGATGCACAAGATTGGTTAAAAACCCTAATTGGACAAGAATAAGCCTAGGGAGGACGAAAATGACCTAATTGATCATCCAATGACACAAACACACCTATTGGATGCACAAGATTGGTTAAAAACCCTAATTGGACAAGAATATGCCTAGGGAGGACGAAAATGACCTAAATATTAATTCAATGACACAAACAGTGTTATTAGATGCACAAGATTGGTTAAAAACCCTAATTGGAAAAGAATAAGCCTAGGGAGGACGAAAATGACCTAATTGATCATCCAATGACACAAACACACCTATTGGATGCACAAGATTGGTTAAAAACCCTAATTGGACAAGAATAAGCCTAGGGAGGACGAAAATGACCTAATTGATCATCCAATGACCCAAATGAACTTATTGGATGCACAAGATTGGTTAAAAACCCTAATTGGACAAGAATAAGCCTAGGGAGGACGAAAATGACCTAATTGATCATCCAATGACACAAACACACCTATTGGATGCACAAGATTGGTTAAAAACCCTAATTAGACAAGAATATGCCTAGGGAGGACGAAAATAACCTAAATGTTAATCCAATGACACAAACAAACTTATTGGATGCACAAGATTGGTTAAAAACCCTAATTGGACAAGAATAAGCCTAGGGAGGACGAAAATGACCTAATTGATCATCCAATGACACAAACACACCTATTGGATGCACAAGATTGGTTAAAAACCCTAATTGGACAAGAATATGCCTAGGGAGGACGAAAATGACCTAAATTTTAATTCAAGGACACAAACAAAGTTATTGGATGCACAAGATTGGTTAAAAATCCTAATTGGACAAGAATACGCCTAGGGAGGACGAAAATGACCTAAATGTTAATCCAATGACACAACTCAACTTATTGGATGCACAAGATTGGTTAAAAACCCTAATTGGACAAGAATAAGCCTAGGGAGGACGAAAATGACCTAAATGTTAATCCAATGACACAAATCAACTTATTGGATGCACAAGATTGGTTAAAAACCCTAATTGGGCAAGAATAAGCCTAGGGAGGACGAAGATGACCTAATTGATCATCCAATGACACAAACACACCTATTGGATGCACAAGATTGGTTAAAAACCCTAATTGGAAAAGAATAAGCCTAGGGAGGACGGAAATGACCTAAATGTTAATCCAATGACACAACTCAACTTATTGGATGCACAAGATTGGTTAAAAACCCTAATTGGACAAGAATAAGCCTAGGGAGGACGAAAATGACCTAAATGTTAATCCAATGACACAAATGAACTTATTGGATGCACAAGATTGGTTAAAAACCCTAATTGGACAAGAAAAAGCCTAGGGAGGATGAAAATGACCTAATTGATCATCCAATGACACAAACACGCCTATTGGATGCACAAGATTGGTTAAAAACCCTAATTGGACAAGAATAAGCCTAGGGAGGACGAAAATGGCCTAATTGATTATCCATTGCCACAAACACACCTATTGGATGCACAAGATTGGTTAGAAACCCTAATTGGACAAGAATATGCCTAGGGAGGACGAAAATGACCAAATTGATCATCCAATGACACAAACACACCTATTGGATGCATAAGATTCGTTAAAAACCCTAATTGGACAAGAATAAGCCTAGGGAGGACGAAAATGAACTAATTGATCATCCAATGACACAAACACACCTATTGGATGCACAAGATTCGTTAAAAACCATAATTGGACAAGAATAAACCTAGGGATGACGAAAATAACCTAATTGATCATCCAATGACACAAACACACCTATTGGATGCACAAGATTGGTTAAAAACCCTAATTGGACAAGAATATGCTTAGGGAGGACGAAAATGACTTAAATATTAATTTAATGACACAAACAAACTTATCGGATGCACAAGATTGGTTAAAACCCCTAATTTGACAAGAATAAGCCTACGGAGGACGAAAATGACCTAATTGATCATCCAAAGACACAAACACACCTATTGGATGCACAAGATTGGTTGAAAACCCTAATTGGAAAAGAATAAGCCTAGGGAGGACGTAAATGACCTAATTGATCATCCAATGACACAAACACACCTATTGGATCCACAAGATTGGTTAAAAACTCTAATTGGACAAGAATATGCCTAAGCAGGACGAAAATGACCTAATTGATCATCCAATGACAAAACACACCTATTGGATGCACAAGATTGGTTAAAAACCCTAATTGGACAAGAATAAGCCTAGGGAGGACGAAAATGACCTAATTGATCATCGATTGCCACAAACACACCTATTGGATGCACAAGATTGGTTAAAAACCCTAATTGGACAAGAATATGCCTAGGTAGGACGAAAATGACCTAATTGGTCATCCAATGACACAAACACACCTATTGGATGCACGAGATTGGTTAAAAACCCTAATTGGACAAGAATAAACCTAGGGATGACGAAAATAACCTAATTGATCATCCAATGACACAAACACACCTATTGGATGCACAAGATTGGTTAAAAACCCTAATTGGACAAGAATAAGCCTAGGGAGGACGAAAATAACCTAAATGTTAATCCAATGACACAAATGAACTTATTGGATGCACAAGATTGGTTAAAAACACTAATTGGACAAGAATAAGCCTACGGAGGACGAAAATGACCTAAATGTTAATCCAATGACACAACTCAACTTATTGGATGCACAAGATTGGTTAAAAACCCTAATTGGACAAGAATAAGCCTAGGGAGGACGAAAATGACCTAAATGTTAATCCAATGACACAAATGAACTTATTGGATGCACAAGATTGGTTAAAAACCCTAATTGGAAAATAATAAGCCTAGGGAGGACGAAAACGACCTAATTGATCATCCAATGACACAAACACACCTATTGGATGCACAAGATTGGTTAAAAACCCTAATTGGACAAGAATATGCCTAGGGAGGACGAAAATGACCTAATTGATTATCCAATGACACAAACACACCTATTGGATGCACAAGATTCGTTAAAAACCCTAATTGGACAAGAATATGCCTAGGGAGGACGAAAATGACCTAAATATTAATTCAATGAAAAAGACAAACTTATTGGATGCACAAGATTGGTTAAAAACCCTAATTGGACAAGAATATGCCTAGGTAGGACGAAAATTACCTAAATGTTAATCCAATGACACAACTCAACTTATTGGATGCACAAGATTGGTTAAAAACCCTAATTGGACAAGAATAAGCCTAGGGAGAACGAAAATGACCTAATTGATCATCCAATGACACAAACACACCTATTGGATGCACAAGATTGGTTAAAAACCCTAATTGGACAAGAATAAGCCTAGGGATGACGAAAATGACCTAAATGTTAATCCAATGACACAACTCAACTTATTGGATGCATAAGAATGGTTAAAAACCCTAATTGGACAAGAATAAGCCTAGGGAGGACGAAAATGACCTAATTGATCATCCAATGACACAAACACACCTATTGGATGCACAAGATTGGTTAAAAACCCTAATTGGACAAGAAAATGCCTAGGGAGGGCGAAAATGACCTAAATGTTAATCCAATGACACAAATGAACTTATTGGATGCACAAGATTGGTTAAAGACTCTAATTGGACAAGAATAAGCCTAGGGAGGACGAAAATTACCTAAATGTTAATCCAATGACACAACTCAACTTATTGGATGCACAAGATTGGTTAAAAACCCTAATTGGACAAGAATAAGCCAAGGGAGGACGAAAATGACCTAATTGATCATCCATTGCCACAAACACACCTATTGGATGCAGAAGATTGGTTAAACACCCTAATTGGACAAGAATAAGCCTAGGGAGGACGAAAATGACCAAATTGATCATCCAATGACACAAACACACCTATTGGATGCACAAGATTGGTTAAAAACCCTAATTGGACTAGAATAAGCCTAGGGAGGACGAAAATGACCTAATTAATCATCCATTGACACAAATGACCTTATTGGATGCACAAGATTAGTTAAAAACCCTAATTGGACAAGAATAAGCCTAGGGAGGACGAAAATAACCTAATTGATCATCCAATGACACAAACACACCTATTGGATGCACAAGATTGGTTAAAAACCCTAATTGGACAAGAATATGCCTAGGGAGGACGAAAATGACCTAAATATTAATTCAATGAAACGGACAAAGTTATTGGATGCACAAGATTGGTTACTAACCCTAATTGGACAAGAATATGCCTAGGGAGGACGAAAATGACCTAATTAATCATCCAATGACACAAACACACCTATTGGATGAACAAGATTGGTTAAAAACCCTAATTGGACAAGAATAAGCCTAGGGAGGACGAAAATAACCTAATTGATCATCCAATGACACAAATACACCTATTGGATGCACAAGATTGGTTAAAAACCCTAGTTGGACAAGAATATGCCTAGGGAGGACAAAAATGACCTAAATGTTAATCCAATGACACAAATGAACTTATTGGATGCACAAGATTGGTTAAAAACCCTAATTGGACAAGAATAAGCCTTGGGAGGACGAAAATGACCTAATTGATCATCCAATGACACAAACACACCTATTGGATGCACAAGATTGGTTAAAAACCCTAATTGGAAAAGAATATGCCTAGGAGGAGGAAAATGACCTAAATATTAATTCAATGACACAACTCAACTTATTGGATGCACAAGATTGGTTAAAAACCCTAATTGGACAAGAATAAGCCTAGGGAGGACGAAAATAACCTAATTGATCATCCAATGACACAAACACACCTATTGGATGCACAAGATTGGTTAAAACCCTAATTGGACAAGAATATGCCAAGGGAGGAGGAAAATGACCTAAATATTAATTCAATGACACAAACAAAGTTATTGGATGCACAAGATTGGTTAAAAACCCTAATTGGACAAGAATAAGCCTAGGGAGTACGAAAATGACGTAATTGATCGTCCAATGACACAAACACACCTATTGGATGCACAAGATTGGTTAAAACCCTAATTGGACAAGAATATGCCTAGGGAGGAGGAAAATGACCTAAATATTAATTCAATGACACAAACAAAGTTATTGGATGCACAAGATTGGTTAAAAACCCTAATTGGACAAGAATAAGCCTAGGGAGGACGAGAATGACCTAAATGTTAATCCAATGACACAACTCAACTTATTGGATGCACAAGATTCGTTAAAAACCCTAATTGGACTAGAATATGCCTAGGGAGGACGAAAATGACCTAAATATTAATTCAATGAAACAAACAAACTTATTGGATGCACAAGATTGGTTAAAAACTCTAATTGGACAAGAATAAGCCTAGGGAGGACGAAAATGACCTAATTGATCTTCCAATGACACAAACACACCTATTGGATGCACAAGATTGGTTAAAAACCCAAATTGGACAAGAATAAGCCTAGGGAGGACGAAAATGACCTAATTGATCATCCATTGCCACAAACACAGCTATTGGATGCACAAGATTGGTTAAAAACCCTAATTGGACAAGAATAAGCCTAGGGAGGACGAAAATGACCAAATTGATCATCCAATGACACAAACACACCTATTGGATGCACAAGATTGGTTAAAAACCCTATATGGACAAGAATAAGCCTAGGGAAGACGAAAATGACCTAATTGATCATCCAATGACACAAACACACCTATTGGATGCACAAGATTGGTTAAAAGCCTAATTGGAAAAGAATAAGCCTACGGAGGACGAAAATGACCTAATTGATCATCCAATGACACAAACACACCTATTGGATGCACAAGATTGGTTAAAAACCCTAATTGGACAAGAATAAGCCTAGGGAGGACGAAAATGACCTAATTGATCATCCAATGACACAAACACACCTATTGGATGCAAAAGATTGGTTAAAAACCCTAGTTGGACAAGAATATGCCTAGGGAGGACAAAAATAACCTAAATGTTAATCCAATGACACAAATGAACTTATTGGATGCACAAGATTGGTTAAAAACCCTAATTGGACAAGAATAAGCATAGGGAGGACGAAAATGACCTAATTGATCATCCAATGACACAAACACACCTATTGGATGCACAAGATTGGTTAAAAACCCTAATTGGACAAGAATAAGCCTAGGGAGGACGAAAATGACCTAATTGATCATCCAATGACACAAACACACCTATTGGATGCACAAGATTGGTTAAAAACCCTAATTTGACTAGAATAAGCCTAGGGAGGACGAAAATAACCTAATTAATCATCCAATGACACAAACACACCTATTGGATGCACAAGAATGGTTAAAAACCCTAATTGGACAAGAATATGCCTAGGGAGGACGAAAATGACCTAAATGTTAATCCAATGACACAAATGAACTTATTGGATGCACAAGATTGGTTAAAAACCCTAATTGGACAAGAATAAGCCTAGGGAGGACGAAAATGACCTAAATGTTAATCCAATGACACAACTCAACTTATTGGATGCACAAGATTGGTTAAAAACCCTAATTGGACAAGAATAAGCCTATGGAGGACGAAAATGACCTAATTGATTATCCAATGACACAAACATACCTATTGGATGCACAAGATTGGTTAAAAACCCTAATTGGACAAGAATAAGCCTAGGGAGGACGAAAATGACCTAATTGATCATCCAATGACACAAACACACCTATTGGATGCACAAGATTGGTTAAAAACCCTAATTGGACAAGAATATGCCTAGGGAGGACGAAAATGACCTAATTGATCATCCAATGACACAAACACACCTATTGGATGCAGAAGATTGGTTAAAAACCCTAATTGGACAATAATATGCGTAGGGAGGACGAAAATGACCTAAATATTAATTCAATGACACAAACAAACTTATTGGATTCACAAGATTGGTTAAAAACCCTAATTGGGCAAGAATAGGCCTAGGGAGGACGAAAATGACCTAATTGATCATCCAATGACACAAACACACCTATTGGATGCACAAGATTGGTTAAAAACCCTAATTGGACAAGAATAAGCCTAGGGAGGACGAAAATGACCTAATTGATCATCCAATGACACAAACACACCTATTGGATGCACAAGATTGGTTAAAAACCCTAATTGGACAAGAATATGCCTAGGGAGGACGAAAATGACCTAATTGATCATCCAAAGACACAAACACACCTATTAGATGCACAAGATTGGGTAAAAACCCTAATAGGACAAGAATATGCCTAGGGAGGACGAAAATGACCTAGTTGATCATCCAATGACACAAACACACCTATTGGATGCACAAGATTGGTTAAAAACCCTAATTGGACAAGAATAAGCCTAGGGAGGACGAAAATGACCTAATTGATCATCCAATGACACAAACACACCTATTGGATGCACAAGATTGGTTAAAAACCCTAATTGGACAAGAATATGCCTAGGGAGGACGAAAATGACCTAAATATTAATTCAATGACACAATCAAAGTTATTGGATGCACAAGATTGGTTCAAAACCCTAATTGGACAAGAATAAGCTTAGGGAGGACGAAAATGACCTACTTGATCATCCAATGACACAAACACACCTATTGGATGCACAAGATTGGTTAAAAACCCTAATTGGACAAGAATAAGCCTAGGGAGGACGAAAATGACCTAATTGATCATCCAATGACACAAACACACCTATTGGATGCACAAGATTGGTTAAAAACCCTAATTGGACAAGAATATGCCTAGGGAGGACGAAAATGACCTAAATATTAATTCAATGAAACAAACAAACTTATTAGATGCACAAGATTGGTTAAAAACCCTAATTGGACAAGAATATGCCTAGGGAGGACGAAAATGACCTAATTGATCATCCAATGACACAAACACACCTATTGGATGCACAAGATTGGTTAAAAACCCTAATTGGACAAGAATATGCCTAGGGACGACGAAAATGACCTAATTGATCATCCAATGACACAAACATACCTATTGGATGCACAAGATTGGTTAAAAACCCTAATTAAACAAGAATATGCCTAGGGAGGACGAAAATGACCTAATTGATCATCCAATGACACAAACACACCTATTGGATGCACAAGATTGGTTAAAAACCCTAATTGGACAAGAATATGCCTAGGGAGGACGAAAATGACCTAAATATTAATTCAACACAAATGAACTTATTGGATGCACAAGATGGGTTAAAAACCCTGATTGGTCGAGAATAAGCCTAGGGAGGACGAAAATGACCTAAAAGTTAATTCAATGACACAACTCAACTTATTGGATGCACAAGATTCGTTAAAAACCCTAATTGGACAAGAATAAGCCTAGGGACGACGAAAATGACCTAATTGATCATCCAATGACACAAACATACCTATTGGATGCACAAGATTGGTTAAAACCCCTAATTGATCATCGAATGACACAAACACACCTATTGGATGCACAAGATTGGTTAAAAACCCTAATTGGACAAGAATAGGCCTAGGGAGGATGACAATAACCTAATTGATCATCCAATGAGACAAACACACCTATTGGATGCACAAGATTGGTTAAAAACCCTAATTGGACATGAATAAGCCTAGGGAGGACGAATATGACCTAAATGTTAATCCAATAACACAAATGAACTTATTGGATGCACAAGATTGGTTAAAAACCCTAATTGGACAAGAATAAGCCTAGGGAGAACGAAAATGACCTAAATGTTAATCCAATGACACAACTCAACTTATTGGATGCACAAGATTGGTTAAAAACCCTAATTGGACAAGAATAAGCCTAGGGAGGACGAAAATGACACAAATGAACTTATTGGATGCACAAGATTGGTTAAAAACCCTAATTGGACAAGAATAAGCCTAGGGAGGACGAAAATGACCTAATTGATCATCCAATGACACAAACACACCTATTGGATGCACAAGATTGGTTAAAAACCCTAATTGGACAAGAATATGCCTAGGGAGGACGAAAATGACCTAAATGTTAATCCAATGACACAAATGAACTTATTGGTTGCACAAGATTGGTTAAAAACCCTAATTGGACAAGAATAAGCCTTGGGAGGATGAAAATGACCTAATTGATCATCCAATGACACAAACACACCTATTGGATGCACAAGACTGGTTAAAAACCCTAGTTGGACAAGAATATGCCTAGGAAGGACAAAAATGACCTAATTGATCATCCAATGACACAAATGAACTTATTGGATGCACAAGATTTGTTAAAAACCCTAATTGGACAAGAATAAGCCTAGGGAGGACGAAAATGACCTAATTGATCATCCAATGACACAAACACACCTATTGGATGCACAAGATTGGTTAAAAACCCTAATTGGACAAGAATATGCCTAGGGAGGACGAAAATGACCTAAATGTTAATCCAATGACACAAATGAACTTATTGGATGCACAAGATTGGTTAAAAACCCTAGTTGGACAAGAATATGCCTAGGAAGGACGAAAATGACCTAATTGATCATCCAATGACACAAATTAACTTATTGGATGCACAAGATTGGTTAAAAACCCTAATTGGACAAGAATAAGCCTAGGGAGGACGAAAATGACATCATTGATCATCCAATGACACAAACACACCTATTGGATGCACAAGATTGGTTAAAAACCCTAATTGGACAAGAATAAGCCTAGGGAGGACGAAAATGACCTAATTGATCATCCAATGACACAAACACACCTATTGGATGCACAAGATTGGTTAAAAACCCTAATTGGACAAGAATATGCCTAGGGAGGACGAAAATGACATAATTGATCGTCCAATGACACAAACACACCTATTGGATGCACAAGATTGGTTAAAAACCCTAATTGGACAAGAATAAGCCTAGGGAGGACGAAAATGACCTAATTGATCATCCAATGACACAAACACACCTATTGGATGCACAAGATTGGTTAAAAACCCTAATTGGACAAGAATATGCCTAGGGAGGACGAAAATGACCTAAATATTAATTCAATGACACAAACAAACATATTGGATGCACAAGATTGGTTAAAAACCCTAATTGGACAAGAATAAGCCTAGGGAGGACGAAAATGACCAAATTGATCATCCAATGACACAAACACACCTATTGGATGCACAAGATTGGTTAAAAACCCTAATTGGACAAGAATAAGCCTAGGGAGGACGAAAATGACCTAATTGATCATCCAATGACACAAACACACCAATTAGATGCACAAGATTGGTTAAAAGCCTAATTGGAAAAGAATAAGCCTACGGATGACGAAAATGACCTAATTGATCATCCAATGACACAAACACACCTATTGGATGCACAAGATTGGTTAAAAACCCTAATTGGACAAGAATAAGCCTAGGGAGGACGAAAATGACCTAATTGATCATCCAATGACACAAACACACCTATTGGATGCACAAGATTGGTTAAAACCCTAATTGGACAAGAATATGCCTAGGGAGGTGGAAAATGACCTAAATATTAATTCAATGACACAAACAAAGTTATTGGATGCACAAGATTGGTTAAAAACCCTAATTGGACAAGAATAAGCCTAGGGAGTACGAAAATGACCTAATTGATCGTCCAATGACACAAACACACCTATTGGATGCACAAGATTGGTTAAAACCCTAATTGGACAAGAATATGCCTAGGGAGGAGGAAAATGACCTAAATATTAATTCAATGACACAAACAAAGTTATTGGATGCACAAGATTGGTTAAAAACCCTAATTGGACAAGAATAAGCCTAGGGAGGACGAAAATGACCTAATTGATCATCCAATGACACAAACACACCTATTAGATGCACAATATTGGTTAAAATCCTAATTGGACAAGAATAAGCCTAGGGAGGACGAAAATGACCTAATTGATCATCCATTGACACAAACACACCTATTGGATGCACAAGATTCGTTAAAAACCCTAGTCGGACAAGAATATGCCTAGGGAGGACAAAAATGACCTAAATGTTAATCCAATGACACAACTCAACTTATTGGATGCACAAGATTGGTTAAAAACCCTAATTGGACAAGAATAAGCATAGGGAGGACGAAAATGACTTAATTGATCATCCAATGACACAAACACACCTATTGGATGCACAAGATTGGTTAAAAACCCTAATTGGACAAGAATAAGCCTAGGGAGGACGAAAATGACCTAATTGATCATCCATGACACAAACACACCTATTGGATGCACAAAATTGGTTAAAAACCCTATTTGGACAAGAATAAGCCTAGGGAGGACGAAAATGACCTAATTGATCATCCAATGACACAAACACACCTATTGGATGCAAAAGATTGGTTAAAAACCCTAATTGGACAAGAATAAGCCTAGGGAGGACGAAAATGACCTAATTGATCATCCAATGACACAAACACACCTATTGGATGCACAAGATTGGTTAAAAACCCTAATTGGACAAGAATATGCCTAGGGAGGACGAAAATGACCTAATTGATCATCCAATGTCACAAACACACCTATTGAATGCACAAGATTGGTTAAAAACCCTAATTGGACAAGAATATGCCTAGGGAGGACGAAAATGACCTAAATATTAATTCAATGACACAAACAAACTTATGGGATGCACAAGATTGGTTTAAAACCCTAATTGGACAAGAATAAACCTACGGAGGACGAAAAAGACCTAATTGATCATCCAATGACACAAACACACCTATTGGATGTACAAGATTGGTTAAAAACCCTAATTGGACAAGAATAAGCCTAGGGAGGACGAAAATGACCTAATTGATCATCCAATGACACAAACACACCTATTAGATGCACAAGATTGGTTAAAAACCCTAATTGGACAAGAATATGCCTAGGGAGGAGGAAAATGACCTAAATATTAATTCAATGACACAAACAAAGTTATTGGATGCACAAGATTGGTTAAAAACCCAAATTGGACAAGAATAACCCTAGGGAGGACGAAAATGACCTAATTGATCATCCAATGGCACAAACACACCTATTGGATGCACAAGATTGGTTAAAAATCCTAATTGGGCAAGAATAAGCCTAGGGAGGACGAAAATGACCTAATTGATCATCCAATGACACAAATGAACTTATTGGATGCACAAGATTGGTTAAAAACCCTAATTGGACAAGAATAAGCCTAGGGAGGACGAAAATGACCTAATTGATCATCCAATGACACAAACACACCTATTGGATGCACAAGATTGGTTAAAAACCCTAATTGGACAAGAATAAGCCTAGGGAGGACGAAAATGACCTAATTGATCATCCAATGACACAAACACACCTATTGGATGCACAAGATTGGTTTAAAACCCTAGTTGGACAAGAATATGCCTATGGAGGACGAAAATGACCAAATTTATCATCCAATGACACAAATGAACTTATTGGATGCACAAGATTGGTTAAAAACCCTAATTGGACAAGAATAAGCCTAGGGAGGACGAAAATGACCTAATTGATCATCCAATGACACAAACACACCTATTGGATGCACAAGATTGGTTAAAAACCCTAATTGGACAAGAACAAGCCTAGGGAGGACGAAAATGACCTAAATGTTAATCCAATGACACAAACACACCTATTGGATGCACAACATTGGTTAAAAACCCTAATTGGACTAGAATAAGCTTAGGGAGGACGAAAATGACCTAATTGATCATCCAATGTCACAAACACACCTATTGGAAGCACAAGATTGGTTAAAAACCCTAATTGGACAAGAATATGACTAGGAAGGACGAAAATGACCTAAATGTTAATCCAATGACAGAAATGAACTTATTGGATGCACAAGATTGGTTAAAAACCCTAATTGGACAAGAATAAGCCTAGGGAGGACGAAAATGACCTAATTGATCATCCAATGACACAAACACACCTATTGGATGCACAAGATTGGTTAAAAACCCTAATTGGACAAGAATATGCCTAGGGAGGAGGAAAATGACCTAAAAATTAATTCAATGACACAAACAAAGTTATTGGATGCACAAGATTGGTTAAAAACCCTAATTGGACAAGAATAAGCCTAGGGAGGACGAAAATGACCTAATTGATCATCCAATGACACAAACACACCTATTGGATGCACAAGATTGGTTAAAAACCATAATTGTACAAGAATAAGCCTAGGGAGGACGAAAATGACCTAATTGATCATCCAATGACACAAACACACCTATTGGATGCACAAGATTGGTTAAAAACCCTAATTGGACAAGAATATGCCTAGGGAGGACGAAAATGACCTAAATTTTATTCCAATGACACAAATGAACTTATTGGATGCACAAGATTGGTTAAAAACCCTAATTGGACAAGAATAAGCCTAGGGAGGACGAAAATGACCTAATTGATCATCCAATGACACAAACACACCTATTGGATGCACAAGATTGGTTAAAAACCCAAATTGGACAAGAATATGCCTAGGGGGGACAAATATGACCTAATTGATCATCCAATGACACAAATGAAGTTATTGGATGTACAAGATTAGTTAAAAACCCTAATTGGACAAGAATAAGCCTTGGGAGGACGAAAATAACCTAATTGATCATCCAACGACACAAACACACCTATTGGATGCACAAGATTGGTTAAAAACCCTAATTGGACAATAATATGCCTAGGGAAGATGAAAATGACCTAAATGTTAATCCAATGACACAAATGAACTTATTGGATGCACAAGATTGGTTAAAAACCCTAATTGGACAAGAATAAGCCTAGGGAGGACGAAAATGACCTAATTGATCATCCAATGACACAAACACACCTATTGGATGCACAAGATTGGTTAAAAACCCTAATTGGACAAGAATATGCCTAGGGAGGACGAAAATGACCTCATTGTTCATCCAATGACACAAACACACCTATTGGATGCACAAGATTGGTTAAAAACCCTAATTGGACAAGAATAAGCCTAGGGAGAACGAAAATGACCTAAATGTTAATCCAATGATACAACTCAACTTATTGGATGCACAAGATTGGTTAAAAACCCTAATTGGACAAGAATATGCCTAGGGAGGACGAAAATGACCTAAATGTTAATCCAATGACACAAATGAACTTATTGGATGCACAAGATTGGTTAAAAACCCTAATTGGACAAGAATAAGCCTACGGAGGACGAAAATGACCTAAATGTTAATCCAATGACACAACTCAACTTATTGGATGCTCAAGATTGGTTAAAAACCCTAATTGGACAAGAATAAGCCTAGGGAGGACGAAAATGACCTAATTGATCATCCAATGACACAAACACACCTATTGGATCAACAAGATTGGTTAAAAACCCTAGTTGGACAAGAATATGCCTAGGGAGGACGAAAATGACCTAATTGATCATCCAATAACACAAATGAACTTATTGGATGCACAAGATTGGTTAAAAACCCTAATTGGACAAGAATAAGCCTAGGGAGGACGAAAATGACCTAATTGATCATCCAATGACACAAACACACCTATTGGATGCACAAGATTGGTTAAAAACCCTAATTGGACAAGAATATGCCTAGGGAGGACGAAAATGACCTAAATGTTAATCCAATGACACAAATGAACTTATTGGATGCACAAGATTGGTTAAAAACCCTAATTGGACAAGAATAAGCCTAGGGATGACGAAAATGACCTAATTGATCATCCAAGGACACAAACACACCTATTGGATGCACAAGATGGGTTAAAAACCCTAATTGGACAAGAATATGCCTAGGGAGGACGAAAATGACCTAAATGTGAATCCAATGACACAAATGAACTTATTGGATGCACAAGATTGGTTAAAAACCCTAATTGAACAAGAATAAGCCTAGGGAGGACGAAAATGACCTAATTGATCATCCAATGACACAAACACACCTATTGGATGCACAAGATTGGTTAAAAACCCTAATTGGACAAGAATAAGCCTAGGGAAGACGAAAATGACATAATTGATCATCCAATGACACAAATGAACTTATTGGATGCACAAGATTGGTTAAAAACCCTAATTGGACAAGAATAAGCCTAGGGAGGACGAAAATGACCTAATTGATCATCCAATGACACAAACACACCTATTGGATGCACAAGATTGGTTAAAAACCCTAATTGGACAAGAATAAGCCTAGGGAGGACGAAAATGACCTAATTGATCATCCAATGACACAAACACACCTATTGGATGCACAAGATTGGTTAAAAGCCTAATTGGAAAAGAATAAGCCTACGGAGGACGAAAATGACCTAATTGATCATCCAATGACACAAACACACCTATTGGATGCACAAGATTGGTTAAAAACCCTAATTGGACAAGAATAAGCCTAGGGAAGACGAAAATGACCTAATTGATCATCCAATGACACAAACACACCTATTGGATGCACAAGATTGGTTAAAACCCTAATTGGACAAGAATATGCCTAGGGACGAGGAAAATGACCTAAATATTAATTCAATGACACAAACAAAGTTATTGGATGCACAAGATTGGTTAAAAACCCTAATTGGACAAGAATAAGCCTAGGGAGTACGAAAATGACCTAATTGATCGTCCAATGACACAAACACACCTATTGGATGCACAAGATTGGTTAAAA
>JBBPBR010001088.1:141463-167266 GCA_037974775.1 Cicer pinnatifidum
GGACAAGAATATGCCTAGGGAGGACAAAAATGACCTAAATGTTAATCCAATGACACAACTCAACTTATTGGATGCACAAGATTGGTTAAAAACCCTAATTGGACAAGAATAAGCATAGGGAGGACGAAAATGACTTAATTGATCATCCAATGACACAAACACACCTATTGGATGCACAAGATTGGTTAAAAACCCTAATTGGACAAGAATAAGCCTAGGGAGGACGAAATTTACCTAATTGATCATCCAATGACACAAACACACCTATTGGATGCACAAGATTGGTTAAAAGCCTAATTGGACAAGAATAAGCCTACGGAGGACGAAAATGACCTAATTGATCATCCAATGACACAAACACACCTATTGGATGCAAAAGATTGGTTAAAAACCCTAGTTGGACAAGAATATGCCTAGGGAGGACAAAAATGACCTAAATGTTAATCCAATGACACAAATGAACTTATTGGATGCACAAGATTGGTTAAAAACCCTAATTGGACAAGAATAAGCCTTGGGAGGACGAAAATGACCTAATTGATCATCCAATGACACAAACACACCTATTGGATGCACAAGATTGGTTAAAAACCCTAATTGGAAAAGAATATGCCTAGGAGGAGGAAAATGACCTAAATATTAATTCAATGACACAAACAAAGTTATTGGATGCACAAGATTGGTTAAAAACCCTAATTGGACAAGAATAAGCCTAGGGAGTACGAAAATGACCTAATTGATCGTCCAATGACACAAACACACCTATTGGATGCACAAGATTGGTTAAAACCCTAATTGGACAAGAATATGCCTAGGGAGGAGGAAAATGACCTAAATATTAATTCAATGACACAAACAAAGTTATTGGATGCACAAGATTGGTTAAAAACCCTAATTGGACAAGAATAAGCCTAGGGAGGACGAAAATGACCTAATTGATCATCCAATGACACAAACACACCTATTGGATGCACAAGATTGGTTAAAAATCCTAATTGGGGAAGAATATGCCTAGGGAGGACGAAAATGACCTAAATATTAATTCAATGATACAAACAAACTTATTGGATGCACAAGATTGGTTAAAAACCCTAATTGGACAAGAATAAGCCTAGGGAGGACGAAAATGACCTAAATGTTAATCCAATGACACAAACACAACTATTGGATGCACAAGATTGGTTAAAAACCCTAATTGGACAAGAATAAGCCTAGGGAGGACGAAAATGACCTAATTGATCATCCAATGACACAAACACACCTATTGGATGCACAAGATTAGTTAAAAACCCTAATTGGACAAAAATATGCCTAGGGAGGACGAAAATGACCTAAATGTAAATCCAATGACACAAATGAACTTATTGGATGCACAAGATTGGTTAAACACCCTATTTGAACAAGAATAAGCCTAGGGAGGACGAAAATGACCTAAATGTTAATCCAATGGCACAACTCAACTTATTGGATACACAAGATTGATTAAAAACCCTAATTGGACAAGAATAAGCCTAGGGAGGACGAAAATGACCTAATTGATCATCCAATGACACAAACACACCTATTGGATGCACAAGATTGGTTAAAAACCCTAATTGGACAAGAATAAGCCTAGGGAGGACGAAAATGAGCTAATTGATCATCCAATGACACAAACACACCTATTGGATGCACAAGATTGGTTAAAAACCTTAATTGGACAAGAATAAGCCTAGAGAGGACGAAAATGACCTAATTGATCATCCAATGACACAAACACACCTATTGGATGCACAAGATTGGTTAAAAACCCTAATTGGACAATAATATGCCTAGGGAGGACGAAAATGAGCTAATTGATATTCCAATTACACAAATGAACTTATTGGATGCACAAGATTGGTTAAAAACCCAAATTGGACAAGAATAAGCCTTGGGAGGAAGAAAATGACCTAATTGATCATCCAATGACACAAACACACCTATTGGATGCACAAGATTGGTTAAAAACCTTAATTGGACAAGAATATGCCTAGGGAGGACGAAAATGACTTAAATGTTAATTCAATGACACAAACGAACTTATTGGATGCACAAGATTGGTTAAAAACCCTAATTGGACAAAAATAAGCCTAGGGAGGACAAAAATGACCTAATTGATCATCCAATGACACAAACACACCTATTTCATGCACAAGATTAGTTAAAAACCCTAATTGGACAAGAATATGCATAGGGAGGACGAAAATGACCTAAATGTTAATCCAAGGACACAACTCAACTTATTGGATGCACAAGATTGGTTAAAAACCCTAATTGGACAAGAATAAGCCTAGGGAGGACGAAAATGACCTAATTGATCATCCAATGACACAAACACACCTATTGGATGCACAAGATTGGTTAAAAACCTTAATTGGAAAAGAATATGCCTAAGGAGGACGAAAATGACCTAAATATTAATTCAATGACACAAACAAAGTTATTGGATGCACAAGATTGGTTAAAAACCCTAATTGGACATGAATAAGCCTAGGGAGGACGAAAATGACCTAATTGATCATCCAATGACACAAACACACCTATTGGATGCACAAGATTGGTTAAAAACCCTAATTGGACAAGAATAAGCCTAGGGAGGACGAAAATGACCTAATTGATCATCCAATGACACAAACACACCTATTGGATGCACAAGATTGGTTAAAAACCCTAATTGGAGAAGAATAAGCCTAGGGAGGACGAAAATGACCTAATTGATCATCCAATGACACAAACACACCTATTGGATGCACAAGATTGGTTTAATACCCTAGTTGGACAAGAATATGCCTAGGGAGGACGAAAATGACCTAACTAATCATCCAATGACACAAATGAAGTTATTGGATGCACAAGATTGGTTAAAAACCCTAATTGGACAAGAATAAGCCTAGGGAGGACGAAAATGACCTAATTGATCATCCAATGACACAAACACACCTATTCGATGCACAAGATTGGTTAAAAACCCTAATTGGACAAGAATAAGCCTAGGGAGGACGAAAATGACCTAATTGATCATCCAATGACACAAACACACCTATTGGATGCACAAGATTGGTTAAAAACCCTAATTGGACAAGAATAAGCCTAGGGAGGACGAAAATGACCTAAATGTTAATCCAATGACACAACTCAACTTATTGGATGCACACGATTGGTTAAAAACCCTAATTGGACAAGAGAATGCCTAGGGAGGACGAAAATGACCTAATTGATCATCCAATGACACAAACACACCTATTGGATGCACAAGATTGGTTAAAAACCCTAATTGGACAAGAATAAGCCTAGGGAGGACGAAAATGACCTAAATGTTAATCCAATGACACAACTTAACTTATTGGATGCACAAGATTGGTTAAAAACCCTAATTGGACAAGAATAAGCCTAGGGAGGACGAAAATGACCTAAATGTTAATCCAATGACACAAATGAACTTATTGGATGCACAAGATTGGTTAAAAACCCTAATTGGACAAGAATAAGCCTAGGGAGGACGAAAATGACCTAATTGATCATCCAATGACACAAACACACCTATTGGATGCACAAGATTTGTTAAAAACCCTAATTGGACAAGAATATGCCTAGGGAGGACGAAAATGACCTAAATATTAATTCAATGACACAAACAAAGTTATTGGATGCACAAGATTGGTTAAAAACCCTAATTCGACAAGAATAAGCCTAGGGAGGACGAAAATGACCTAATTGATCATCCAAAGACACAAACACACCTATTGGATGCACAAGATTGGTTAAAAACCCTAATTGGACAAGAATAAGCCTAGGGAGGACGAAAATGACCTAATTGATCATCCAATGACACAAACACACCTATTGGATGCACAAGATTGGTTAAAAACCCTAATTTGACTAGAATAAGCCTAGGGTGGACGATAATGACCTAATTGATCATCCATTGCCACAAACACACCTATTGGATGCACAAGATTGGTTAAAAACCCTAATTGGACAAGAATATGCCTAGGGAGGACGAAAATGACCTAATTGATCATCCAATGACACAAACACACCTATTGGATGCACAAGATTGGTTAAAAACCCTAATTGGACAAGAATAAGCCTAGGGAGGACGAAAATGACCTATTTGATCATCCAATAACACAAACACACCTATTGGATGCACAAGATTGGTTAAAAACCCCAATTGGACAAGAATATACCTAGGGAGGACGAAAATGACCTAAATATTAATTCTATGACACAAACAAAGTTATTAGATGCACAAGATTGGTTAAAAACCCTAATTGGACAAGAATAAGCCTAGGGAGGACGTAAATGACCTAATTTATCATCCAATTACACAAACACACCTATTGGATGCACAAGATTGGTTTAAAACCCTAATTGGACAAGAATATGCATAGGGAGGACGAAAATGACCTAATTGATCATCCAATGACACAAATGAACGTATTGGATGCACAAGATTAGTTAAAAACCCTAATTGGACAAGAATATGCCTAGGGAGGACGAAAATAACCTAATTGATCATCCAATGACACAAACACACCTATTGGATGCACAAGATTGGTTAAAAACCCTAATTGGACAAGAATATGCCTAGGGAGGACGAAAATGACCTAATTGATCATCCAATGACTCAAACACACCTAATGGATGCACAAGATTGGTTAAAAACCCTAATTGGACAAGAATAAGCCTAGGGAGGACGAAAATGACCTAATTGATCATCCAATGACACAAACACACCTATTGGATGCACAAGATTGGTTAAAAACCCTAATTGGACAAGAATAAGCCTAGGGAGGACGAAAATGACCTAATTGATCATCTGTTGCCACAAACACACCTATTGGATGCACAAGATTGGTTAAACACCTATTGGATGCACAAGATTGGTTAAAAACCCTAGTTGGATAAGAATATGCCTAGGGAGGACGAAAATGACCTAAATGTTAATCCAATGACACAACTCAACTTATTGGATGCACAAGATTGGTTAAAAACCCTAATTGGACAAGAATAAGCCTATGGAGGACGAAAATGACCTAATTGATCCTCCAATGACACAAACACACCAATTGGATGCACAAGATTGGTTAAAAACCCTAATTGGACAAGAATATGCTTAGGGAGGCCGAAAATGACCTAAATGTTAATCCAATGACACAAATGAACTTATTGGATGCACAAGATTGGTTAAAAACCCTAATTGGACAAGAATAAGCCTAGGGAGGACGAAAATGACCTAATTGATCATCCAATGACACAAACACACCTATTGGATGAACAAGATTGGTCTAAAACTCTAATTGGACAAGAATATGCCTACGGATGACGAAAATGACCTAAATGTTAATCCAATGACACAAATGAACTTATTGGATGCACAAGATTGGTTAAAAACCCTAATTGGACAAGAATAAGCCTAGGGAGGACGAAAATGACCTAATTGATCATCCAATGACACAAACACACCTATTGGATGCACAAGATTGGTTAAAAACCCTAATTGGACAAGAATATGCCTAGGGAGGACGAAAATGACCTAATTGATCATCCAATGACACAAATGAACTTATTGGATGCACAAGATTGGTTAAAAACCCTAATTGGACAAGAATAAGCCTAGGGAGGACGAAAATGACCTAATTGATCATCCAATGACATAAACACACCTATTGGAAGCTTAAGATTGGTTAAAAACCCTAATTGGACAAGAATATGCCTAGGGAGGACGAAAATGACCTAAATGTTAATCCAATGACACAAATGAACTTATTGGATGCACAAGATTGGTTAAAAACCCTAATTGGACAAGAATAAGCCTTGGGAGGACGAAAATGACCTAATTGATCATCCAATGACACAAACACACCTATTGGATGCACAAGATTGGTTAAAAACCCTAATTGGACAAGAATATGCCTAGGAGGAGGAAAATGACCTAAATATTAATTCAATGACACAAACAAAGTTATTGGATGCACAAGATTGGTTAAAAACCCTAATTGGACAAGAATATGCCTAGGGAGGACGAAAATGACCTAAGTGATCATCCAATGACACAAACACACCAATTGGATGCACAAGATTGGTTAAAAACTCTAATTGGACAAGAATATGCCTAGGGAGGACGAAAATGACCTAAATGTTAATCCAATGACACAAATGAACTTATTGGATGCACAAGATTGGTTAAAAACCCTAATTGGACAAGAATAAGCCTTGGGAGGACGAAAATGACCTAATTGATCATCCAATGACACAAACACACCTATTGGATGCACAAGATTGGTTAAAAACCCTAATTGGAAAAGAATATGCCTAGGAGGAGGAAAATGACCTAAATATTAATTCAATGACACAAACAAAGTTATTGGATGCACAAGATTGGTTAAAAACCCTAATTGGACAAGAATAAGCCTAGGGAGGACGAAAATGACCTAATTGATCATCCAATGACACAAACACACCTATTGGATGCACAAGATTGGTTAAAAACCCTAATTGGACAAGAATAAGCCTAGGGAGGACGAAAATGACATAATTGATCATCCAATGACACGAACACACCGATTGGATGCACAAGATTAGTTAAAAACCCTAATTGGACAAGAATATGCCTAAGGAGGACGAAAATGACCTAAATGTTAATCCAATGACACAAATGAACTTATTGGATGCACAAGATTGGTTAAAAACCCTAATTGGACAAGAATAAGCCTTGGGAGGACGAAAATGACCTAATTGATCATCCAATGACACAAACACACCTATTGGATGCACATGATTGGTTAAAAACCCTAATTGGACAAGAATAAGCCTAGGGAGGACGAAAATGACCTAATTGATCATCCAATGACACAAACACACCTATTGGATGCACAAGATTGGTTAAAAACCCTAATTGGACAAGAATAAGCCTAGGGAGGACGAAAATGATCTAATTGATCATCCAATGACTCAAACACACCTATTGGATGCACAAGATTGGTTAAAAACCCTAATTGGACAAGAATAAGCCTAAGGAGGACGAAAATGACCTAAATGTTAATCCAATGACACAAATGAACTTATTGGATGCACAAGATTGGTTAAAAACCCTAATTGGACAAGAATAAGCCTAGGGAGGACGAAAATGACATAATTGATCATCCAATGACACAAACACACCGATTGGATGCACAAGATTGGTTAAAAACCCTAATTGGACAAGAATATGCCTAGGGAGGACGAAAATGACCTAAATGTTAATCCAATGACACAAATGAACTTATTGGATGCACAAGACTGGTTAAAAACCCGAATTGGACAAAAATGTGCCTAGGAAGGACGAAAATGACCTAATTGATCATCCAATGACACAAACACACCTATTGGATGCACAAGATTTGTTAAAAACCATAATTGGACAAGAATATGCCTAGGGAGGACGAAAATGACCTAATTGATCATCCAATGACACAAACACAGCTATTGGATGCACAAGATTGGTTAAAAACCCTAATTGGACAAGAATCAGCCTAGGGA
Organism: Cicer pinnatifidum; assembly: GCA_037974775.1. Taxonomy (NCBI): domain Eukaryota; kingdom Viridiplantae; phylum Streptophyta; class Magnoliopsida; order Fabales; family Fabaceae; genus Cicer; species Cicer pinnatifidum. Next base: position 149,009 of record JBBPBR010001088.1, read on the forward strand.
GGACGAAAATGATCTAATTGATCATCCAATGACTCAAACACACCTATTGGATGCACAAGATTGGTTAAAAACCCTAATTGGACAAGAATAAGCCTAAGGAGGACGAAAATGACCTAATTGATCATCCAATGACACAAACACACCTATTGGATGCAAAAGATTGGTTAAAAACCCTAATTGGACAAGATGATGCATAGGGAGGAAGAAAATGACCTAAATATTAATTCAATGACACAAACAAACTTATTGGATGCACAAGATTGGTTAAAAACCCTAATTGGACAAGAATTAGCCTAGGGAGGACGAAAATGACCTAATTGATCATCCAATGACACAAACACACCTATTGGATGCACAAGATTGGTTAAAAACCCTAATTGCACAAGAATAAGCCTAGGGAGGACGAAAATGACCTAATTGATCATCCAATGACACAAATGAACTTATTGGATGCACAAGTTTGGTTAAAAACCCTAATTGGACAAGAATAAGCCTAGGGAGGACGAAAATGACCTAATTGATCATCCAATGACACAAACACACCTATTGGATGCACAAGATTGGTTTAAAACCCTAATTGGACAAGAATAGGCCTAGAGAGGACGAAAATGACCTAATTGATCATCCAATGACACAAATGAACGTATTGGATGCACAAGATTAGTTAAAAACCCTAATTGGACAAGAATATGCCTAGGGAGGACGAAAATAACATAATTGGTCATCCAATGACACAAACACACCTATTGGATGCACAAGATTGGTTAAAAACCCTAATTGGACAAGAATATGCCTAGGGAGGACGAAAATGACCAAATTGATCATCCAATGACACAAACACACCTATTGGATGCACAAGATCGGTTAAAAACCCTAATTGGACAAGAATAAGCCTAGGGAGGACGAAAATGACCTAATTGATCATCCAATGACACAAACACACCTATTGGATGCACAAGATTGGTTAAAAACCCTAATTGGACAAGAATATGCTTAGAGAGGACGAAAATGACCTAAATATTAATTCAATGACACAAACAAAGTTATTGGATGCACAAGATTGGTTAAAAATTCTAATTGGACAAGAATAAGCCTTGGGAGGACGAAAATGACGTAATTGATCATCTAATGACACAAACACACCTATTGGATACACAAGATTGGTTAAAAACCCTAATTGGACAAGAATAAGCCTAGGGAGGACGAAAATGACCTAATTGATCATCCAATGACACAAACACACCTATTGGATGCACAAGATTGGTTAAAAACCCTAATTGGACAAGAATATGCCTAGGGAGGACGAAAATGACCTAATTGGTCATCCAATGACACAAACACACCTATTGGATGCACAAGATTGGTTAAAAACCCTAATTGGACAAGAATAAGCCTAGGGAGGACGAAAATAACCTAATTGATCATCCAATGACACAAACACACCTATTGGATGCACAAGATTGGTTAAAAACCCTAATTGGACAAGAATATGCCTAGGCAGGACGAAAATGATCTAAATGTTAATCCAATGACACAAATGAACTTATTGGATGCACAAGATTGGTTAAAAACCCTAATTGGACAAGAATAAGCCTAGGGAGGACGAAAATGACCTAATTGATCATCCAATGACACAAACACACCTATTGGATGCACAAGATTGGTTAAAAACCCTAATTGGACAAGAATATGCCTAGGGAGGACGAAAATGACCTAATTGATCATCCAATGACACAAATGAACTTATTGGATGCACAAGATTAGTTAAAAACCCTAATTGGACAAGAATAAGCTTTGGGAGGACGAAAATTACCTAATTGATCATCCAATGACACAAACACACCTATTGGATGCACAAGATTGGTCTAAAACTCTAAATGAGCAAGAATATGCCTAGGGAGGACGAAAATGACCAAAATGTTAATCCAATGACACAAATGAACGTATTGGATGCACAAGATTGGTTAAAAACCCTAATTGGACAAGAATAAGCCTAGGGAGGACGAAAATGACCTAATTGATCATCCAATGACACAAACACACCTATTGGATGCACAAGATTGGTTAAAAACCCTAATTGGACAAGAATATGCCTAGGGAGGACGAAAATGACCTAATTGATCATCCAATGACACAAACACACCTATTGGATGCACAAGATTGGTTAAAAACCCTAACTTGACAAGAATATGCCTAGGGAGGACGAAAATGACCTAATTGATCATCCAATGACACAAACACACCTATTGGATGCACAAGATTGGTTAAAAACCCTAATTTGACAAGAATATGCCTAGGGAGGACGAATATGACCTAAATGTTAATCCAATAACTCAAATGAACTTATTGGATGCACAAGATTTGTTAAAAACCCAAATTGGACAAGAATAATCCTAGGGAGAACGAAAATGACCTAAATGTTAATCCAATGACACAACTCAACTTATTGGATGCACAAGATTGGTTAAAAACCCTAATTGGACAAGAATAAGCCTAGGGAGGACGAAAATGACCTAATTGATCATCCAATGACACAAACACACCTATTGGATGCACAAGATTGGTTAAAAACCCTAATTGGACAAGAATATGCCTAGGGAGGACGAAAATGACCTAAATATTAATTCAATGACACAAACAAAGTTATTGGATGCAAAGATTGGTTAAAAACCCTAATTGGACAAGAATAAGCCTAGGGAGGACGAAAATGACCTAATTGATCATCCAATGACACAAACACACCTATTGGATGCACAAGATTGGTTAAAAACCCTAATTGGACAAGAATAAGCCTAGGGAGGACGAAAATGACCTAATTGATCATCCAATGACACAAACACACCTATTGGATGCACAAGATTGGTTAAAAACCCTAATTGGACAAGAATATGCCTAGGGAGGACGAAAATGACCTAAATATTAATTCAATGACACAAACAAAGTTATTGGATGCACAAGATTGATTAAAAACCCTAATTTGACAAGAATAAGTGTAGGTAGGATGAAAATGACCTAATTGATCATCCAATGACACAAACACACCTATTGGATGCACAAGATTGGTTAAAAACCCTAATTGGACAAGAATAAGCCTAGGGAGGACGAAAATGACCTAATTGATCATCCAATGACACAAACACACCTATTGGATGCACAAGATTGGTTAAAAACCCTAATTGGACAAGAATATGCCTAGGGAGGACGAAAATGACCCAAATATTAATTCAATGACACAAACAAAGTTATTGGATGCACAAGATTGGTTAAAAACCCTAATTGGACAAGAATAAGCCTAGGGAGGACGAAAATGACCTAATTGATCATCCAATGACACAAACACACCTATTGGATGCACAAGATTGGTTAAAAACCCTAATTGGACAAGAATATTGCTAGGGAGGACGAAAATGACCTAATTGATCATCCAATGACACAAACACACCTATTGGATGCACAAGATTGGTTAAAAACCCTAATTGGACAAGAATATGCCTAGGGAGGACGAAAATGACCTAAATGTTAATCCAATGACACTAATAAACTTATTGGATGCACAAGATTGGTTAAAAACCCTAATTGGACAAGAATAAGCCTAGGGAGGACGAAAATGACCTAATTGATCATCCAATGACACAAACACACCTATTGGATGCACAAGATTGGTTAAAAACCCTAATTGGACAAGAATATGCCTAGGGAGGACGAAAATGACCTAAATATTAATTCAATGAAACACACAAACTTATTGGATGCACAAGATTGGTTAAAAACCCTAATTGGACAAGAATAAGCCTAGGGAGGACGAAAATGACCTAATTGATCATCCAATGACACAAACACACCTATTGGATGCACAAGATTGGTTAAAAACCCTAATTGGACAAGAATAAGCCTAGGGAGGACGAAAATGACCTAATTGATCATCCAATGACACAAACACACCTATTGGATGCACAAGATTTTGGTTAAAAACCCTTGTTGGACAAGAATATGCCTAGGGAGGACGAAAATGACCTAATTGATCATCCAATGACACAAATGAACTTATTGGATGCACAAGATTAGTTAAAAACCCTAATTGGACAAGAATAAGCCTAGGGAGGACGAAAATGACCTAATTGATCATCCAATGACACAACCACACCTATTGGATGCTCAAGATTGGTTAAAAACCCCAATTGGACAAGAATAAACCTAGGGAGGACGAAAATGACCTAATTGATCATCCAATGACACAAACACACCTATTGGATGCACAAGATTGGTTAAAAACCCTAATTGGACAAGAATAAGCCTAGGGAGGACGAAAATGACCTAATTGATCATCCAATGACACAAACACACCTATTGGATGCACAAGATTGGTTAAAAACCCTAATTGGACAAGAATAAGCATAGAAAGGACGAAAATGACCTAATTGATCATCCAATGACACAAACACACCTATTGGATGCACAAGATTGGTTAAAAACCCTAATTGGACAATAATATGCCTAGGGAGAACGAAAATGACCTAAATGTTAATCCAATGACACAAATGAACTTATTGGATGCACAAGATTGGTTAAAAACCCTAATTGGACAAGAATAAGCCTAGGGAGGACGAAAATGACCTAAATATTAATTCAATGACATAAACAAACTTATTGGATGCACAAGATTGGTTAAAAACCCTAATTGGACAAGAATAAGCCTAGGGAGGACAAAAATGACCTAATTGATCATCCAATGACACAAACACACCTATTGGAAGCACAAGATTGGTTAAAAACCCTAATTGGACAAGAATAAGCCTAGGGAGGACGAAAATTACCTAATTGATCATCCAACGACACAAATGAACTTATTGGATGCACAAGATTGGTTAAAAACCCTAATTGGACAAGAATAAGCCTAGGGAGGACGAAAATGACCTAATTGATCATCCAATGACACAAACACACCTATTGGATGCACAAGATTGGTTAAAAACCCTAACTGGACAAGAATATGCCTAGGGAGGACGAAAATGACCTAATTGATCATCCAATGACACAAACACACCTATTGGATGCACAAGATTGGTTAAAAACACTAATTGGACAAGAATAAGCCTAGAGAGGACGAAAATGACCTAATTGATCATCCAATGACACAAACACTTCTATTGGATGCACAAGATTGGTTGAAAACCCTAATTGGACAAGAATAAGCCTGGGGAGGAAGAAAATGACCTAATTTATTATCCAATGACAAAAACACACATATTGGATGCACAAGATTGGTTAAAAACCCTAATTGGACAAGAATAAGCCTATGGAGGACGAAAATGACCAAATTGATCATCCAATGACACAAACACACCTATTGGGTGCACAAGATTGATTAAAAACCCTAATTGGACAAGAATATGCCTAGGGAGGACGAAAATGACCTAAATATTAATTCAATGACACAAACAAAGTTATTGGATGCACAAGATTGGTTAAAAACCCTAATTGGACAAGAATAAGCCTAGGGAGGACGAAAATGACCTAATTGATCATCCAATGACACAAACACACCTATTGGATGCACAAGATTGGTTAAAAACCCTAATTGGACAACAATATGCCTAGGGAGGACGAATATGACCTAAATGTTAATCCAATAACACAAATGAACTTATTCGATGCACAAGATGGGTTAAAAACCCTAATTGGACAAGAATATGCCTAGGGAGAACGAAAATGACCTAAATGTTAATCCAATGACACAACTCAACTTATTGGATGCACAAGATTGGTTAAAAACCCTAATTGGACAAGAATAAGCCTAGGGAGGACGAAAATGACCTAATTGATCATCCAATGACACAAACACACCTATTGGATGCACAAGATTGGTTAAAAACCCTAATTGAACAAGAATTTGCCTAGGGAGGACGAAAATGGCCTAAATATTAATTCAATGACACAAAAAAGTTATTGGATGCACAAGATTGGTTAGAAACCCTAATTGGACAAGAATAAGCCTAGGGAGGACGAAAATGACCTAATTGATCATCCAATGACACAAACACACCTATTGGATGCACAAGATTGGTTAAAAACCCTAGTTGGACAAGAATATGCCTAGGGAAGACGAAAATGACCTAATTGATCATCCAATGACACAAACACACCTATTGGATGCACAAGATTGGTTAAAAACCCTAGTTGGACAAGAATATGCCTTGGGATGACGAAAATGACCTAATTGATCATCCAATGACACAAACACACTTATTGGATGCACAAGATTGGTTAAAAACCCTAGTTGGACAAGAATAAGCCTAGGGAGGACGAAAATAACCTAATTGATCATCCAATGACACAAACACACCTATTGGATGCACAAGATTGGTTAAAAACCCTAATTGGACAAGAATAAGCCTAGGGAGGACGAAAATGACCTAATTGATCATCCAATGACACAAACACACCTATTGGATGCACAAGATTGGTTAAAAACCCTAATTGGACAAGAATAAGCCTAGGGAGGACAAAAATGACCTAATTGATCATCCAATGACACAAACACACCTATTGGATGCACAAGATTGGTTATAAACCCTAATTGGACAAGAATATGCCTAGGGAGGACGAAAATGACCTAATTGATCATCCAATGACACAAACACACCTATTGGATGCACAAGATTGGTTAAAAACCCTAATTGGACAACAATAAGCCTAGGGAGGACGAAAATGACCTAATTTATCATCCAATGACACAAACACACCTATTGGATGCACAAGATTGGTTAAAAACCCTAATTGGATAAGAATAAGCCTAGGGAGGACGAAAATGACCTAATTGATCATCCATTGCCACAAACACACCTATTCGATGCACAAAATTGGTTAAAAACCCTAATTGGACAAGAATATGCCTAGGGAGGACGAAAATGACCTAATTGATCATCCAATGACACAAACACACCTATTGGATGTACAAGATCGGTTTAAAACCCTAATTGGAAAAGAATATGCCTAGGGAGGACGAAAATGACCTAATTGATCTTCCAATGACACAAACACACCTATTGGATGCACAAGATTGGTTAAAAACCTTAATTGGACAAGAATATGCCTAGGGAGGACGAAAGTGACCTAGTTGATCATCCAATGACACAAACACATCTATTGGATGCACAAGATTGGTTAAAAACCCTAATTGGACAAGAATAAGCCTAGGGAGGACGAAAATGACCTAATTGATCATCCAATGACACAAACACACCTATTGGATGCACAAGATTGGTTAAAAACCCTAATTGGACAAGAATAAGCCTAGGGAGGACGAAAATGTTCTAATTGATCATCCATTGCCACAAACACACCTATTGGACGCACAAAATTGGTTAAAAACCCTAATTGGACAAGAATATGCCTAGGGAGGACGAAAATGACCTAATTGATCATCCAATGACAGAAACACACCTATTGGATGCACAAGATTGGTTATAAACCGTAATTGGACAAGAATATGCCTAGGGAGGACGAAAATGACCTAAATATTAATTCAATGACATAAACAAACTTATTGGATGCACAAGATTGGTTAAAAACCCTAATTGGACAAGAATAAGCCTAGGGAGGACGAAAATGACCTAATTGATCATCCAAAGACACAAACACACCAATTGGATGCACAAGATTGGTTAAAAACCCTAATTGGACAAGAATAAGCCTAGGGAGGACGAAAATGACCTAATTGATCATCCAATGACACAAACACACCTATTGGATGCACAAGATTGGTTAAAAACCCTAATTAGACAAGAATATGCCTAGGGAGGACGAAAATGACCTAAATATTAATTCAATGACAGAAACAAACTTACTGGATGCACAAGATTGGTTAAAAACCCTAATTGGACAAGAATAAGCCTAGGGAGGACGAAAATGACCTAATTGATCATCCAATGACACAAACACACCTATTGGATGCACAAGATTGGTTAAAAACCCTAATTGGACAAGAATAAGCCTAGGGAGGAAGAAAATGACCTAATTGAAAATCCAATGACACAAACACACCTATTGGATGCACAAGATTGGTTAAAAACCCTAATTGGACAAGAATAAGCCTAGGGAGGACGAAAATGACCTAATTGATCATCCAATGACACAAACACACCTATTGGATGCACAAGATTGGTTAAAAACCCTAATTGGACAAGAATAAGCCTAGGGAGGATGAAAAATGACCTGATTGATCATCCAATGACACAAACACACCTATTGGATGCACAAGATTGGTTTAAAACCCTAGTTGGACAAGAATATGCCTAGGGAGGACGAAAATGACCTAATTGATCATCCAATGACACAAATGAACTTATTGGATGCACAAAATTGGTTAAAAACCCTAATTGGACAAGAATAAGCCTAGGGAGGACGAAAATGACCTAATTGATCATCCAATGACACAAACACACCTATTGGATGCACAAGATTGGTTAAAAACCCTAATTGGACAAGAATATGACTAGGGAGGACGAAAATCACCTAAATGTTAATTTAATGACACAAATGAACTTATTGGATGCACAAGATTGATTAAAAACCCTAATTAGACAAGAATAAGCCTAGGGAGGATCAAAATGACCTAATTGATCATCCAATGACACAAACACACCTATTGGATGCACAAGATGGGTTAAAAACTCTAACTGGACAAGAATAAGCCTAAGGAGGACGAAAATGACCTAATTGATCATTCAATGACACAAACACACCTATTGGATGCACAAGGTTGGTTAAAAACCGTAGTTGGACAAGAATATGACTAGGGAGGACGAAAATGACCTAAATGTTAATGCAATGACACAAATGAACCTATTGGATGCACAAGATTGGTTAAAAACCTTAATTGGTCGAGAATAAGCCTAGGGAGGATCAAAATGACCTAATTGATCATCCAATGACACAAACACACCTATTGGATGCACAAGATTGGTTAAAAACCCTAATTGGACAAGAATAAGCCTAGGGAGGAAGAAAATGACCTAATTGATCATCCAAAGACACAAACACACCTATTGGATGCACAAGATTGGTTAAAAACCCTAATTGGACAAGAATAAGCCTAGGGAGGAAGAAAATGACCTAATTGATCATCCAATGACACAAACACACCTATTGGATGCACAAGATTGGTTAAAAACCCTAGTTGGACAACAATATGCCTAGGGTGGACGAAAATGACCTAATTGATCATCCAATGACACAAACACACCTATTGGATGCACAAGATTGGTTAAAAACCCTAATTGGACAAGAATAAGCCTAGGGAGGACGAAAATGACCTAATTGATCATCCAATGACACAAACACACCTATTGGATGCACAAGATTGGTTAAAAACCCTAATTGGACAAGAATAAGCCTAGGGAGGACAACAATGACCTAATTGATCATCCAATGACACAAACACACCTATTGGATGCACAAGAATGGTTAAAAACCCTAATTGGACAAGAATAAGCCTAGGGAGGACGAAAATGACCTAATTGATCATCCAATGACACAAACACACCTATTGGATGCACAAGATTGGTTAAAAACCCTAATTGGACAAGAATAAGCCTAGGGAGGACGAAAATGACCTAATTGATCATCCAATGACACAAACACACCTATTGGATGCACAAGATTGGTTAAAAACCCTAATTGGACAAGAATATGCCTAGGGAGGACGAAAATGACCTAAATGTTAATCCAATGACACAACTCAACGTATTGGATGCACAAGATTGGTTAAAAACCCTAATTGGACAAGAATAAGCCTAGGGAGGACGAAAATGACCTAATTGATCATCCAATGACACAAACACACCTATTGGATGCACAAGATTGGTTAAAAACCCTAATTGGACAAGAATATGCCTGGGGAGGACGAAAATGACCTAATTGATCGTCCAATGACACAAATGAACTTATTGGATGCACAAGATTAGTTAAAAACCTTAATTGGACAAGAATAAGCCTAGGGACGACGAAAATAACCTAATTGATCATCCAATGACACAAAAACACCTATTGGATGCACAAGATTGGTTAAAAACACTAATTGGACAAGAATATGCCTAGGCAGGACGAAAATGACCTAAATGTTAATCCAATTACACAACTCAACTTATTGGATGCACAAGATTGGTTAAAAACCCTAATTGGACAAGAATAAGACTAGGGATGACGAAAATGACCTAAATGTTAATCCAATGACACAACTCAACTTATTGGATGCACAAGATTGGTTAAAAACCCTAATTGGACAAGAATAAGCCTAGGGAGGACGAAAATGACCTAATTGATCATCCAATGACACAAACACACCTATTGGATGCACAAGATTGGTTAAAAACCCTAATTGGACAAGAATATGCCTAGGGACGACGAAAATGACCTAAATATTAATTCAATGACACAAACAAACTTATCGGATGCACAAGATTGGTTAAAAACCCTAATTGGACAAGAATAAGCCTAGGGACGACGAAAATGACCTAATTCATCATCCAATGACACAAACACACCTATTAGATGCACAAGATTGGTTAAAAACCCTAATTGGACAAGAATAAGCCTAGGGAGGACGAAAATGACCTAATTGATCATCCAATGACACAAACACACCTATTGGATGCACAAGATTGGTTAAAAACCCTAATTGGACAAGAATATGCTTAAGGAGGACGAAAATGACCTAATTGATCATCCAATGACACAGACACACCTATTGGATGCACAAGATTGGTTAAAAACTCTAATTGGACAAGAATAAGCCTAGGGAGGACGAAAATGACCTAAATATTAATTCAATGACACAAACAAACTTATCGGATGCACAAGATTGGTTAAAAACCCTAATTGGACAAGAATAAGCCTAGGGACGACGAAAATGACCTAATTCATCATCCAATGACACAAACACACCTATTAGATGCACAAGATTGGTTAAAAACCCTAATTGGACAAGAATAAGCCTAGGGAGGACGAAAATGACCTAATTGATCATCCAATGACACAAACACACCTATTGGATGCACAAGATTGGTTAAAAACCCTAATTGGACAAGAATATGCCTAGGGAGGACGAAATTGACCTAAATGTTAATCCAATGACACAACTCAACTTATTGGATGCACAAGATTGGTTAAAAACCCTAATTGGACAAGAATAAGCCTAGGGAGGACGAAAATGACCTAATTGATCATCCAATGACACAAACACACCTATTGGATGCACAAGATTGGTTAAAAACCCTAATTGGACAAGAATATGCCTAGGGAGGACGAAAATTACCTAATTGGTCATCCAATGACACAAACACACCTATTCGATGCACAAGATTTGTTAAAAACCCTAATTGGACAAGAATAAGCCTAGGGTGGACGAAAATGACCTATTGGATGCACAAGATTGGTTAAAAACCCTAATTGGACAAGAATAAGCCTAGGGAGGACGTAAATGACCTAATTGATCATCCAATGACACAAACACACCTATTGGATGCACATGATCGGTTAAAAACCCTAATTGGACAAGAATAAGCCTAGGGAGGATGAAAATGACCTAATTGATCATCCAATGACACAAACACACCTATTGGATGCACAAGATTGGTTTAAAACCTTAATTGGACAAGAATATGCCTAGGGAGGACGAAAATAACCTAATTGATCATCCAATGACACAAACACACCTATTGGATGCACAAGATTGGTTAAAAACCCTAATTGGACAAGAATATGCCTAGGGAGGACGAAAATGACCTAAATATTGATTCAATGACACAAACAAAGTTATTGGATGCACAAGACTGGTTAAAAACCCTAATTGGACAAGAATAAGCCTAGGGAGGACGAAAATGACCTAATTGATCATCCAATGACACAAACACACCTATTGGATGCACAAGATTGGTTAAAAACCCTAATTGGACAAGAATAAGCCTAGGGAGGACGATAGTGACCTAAATATTAATTCAATGACACAAACAAACTTATCGGATGCACAAGATTGGTTAAAAACCCTAATTGGGAAAGAATAAGCCTAGGTAGGACGAAAATGACCTAATTGATCATCCAATGATACAAACACACCTATTGGATGCACAAGATTGGTTAAAAACCCTAATTAGACAAGAATATGCCTAGGGAGGACGAAAATGACCTAAATGTTAATCCAATGACACAAATGAACTTATTGGATGCACAAGATTGCTTAAAAACCCTAATTGGACAAGAATAAGCCTAGGGAGGACGAAAATGACCTAATTGATCATGCAATGACACAAACACACCTATTGGATGCACAAGATTGGTTAAAAACCCTAATTGGACAAGAATAAGCCTAGGGAGGACGAAAATGACCTAATTGATCATCCAATGACACAAACACACCTATTGGATGCACAAGATTGGTTAAAAACCCTAATTGGACAAGAATATGCCTAGGGAGGCCGAAAATGACCTAATTGATCATCCAATGACAAAAACAAACTTATTGGATGCACAAGATTGGTTAAAAACCCTAATTGGACAAGAATAAGCCTAGGGAGGACGAAAATGACCTAATTGATCATCCAATGACACAAACACACCTATTGGATGCACAAGATTGGTTAAAAACCCTAAATGGAAAAGAATATGCCTAGGGAGGACGAAAATGACCTAAATATTAATTCAATGACATAAACAAACTTATTGGATGCACAAGATTGGTTAAAAACCCTAATTGGACAAGAATAAGCCTAGGGAGGACGAAAATGACCTAATTGATCATCCAATGACACAAACACACCTATTGGATGCACAAGATTGGTTAAAAACCCTAATTGGACAAGAATAAGCCTAGGTAGGACGAAAACGACCTAATTGATCATCCAATGACACAAACTAATCTATTGGATGCACAAGATTGGTTAAAAACCCTAATTGGACAAGAATAAGCCTAGGGAGGACGAAAATGACCTAATTGATCATCCAATGACACAAACACACCTATTGGATGCACAAGATTGGTTAAAAACCCTAATTAGACAAGAATAAGCCTAGGGAGGACGAAAATGACATAATTGATCATCCAATGACACAAACACACCTATTGGATGCACAAGATTGGTTAAAAACCCTAATTGGACAAGAATAAGCCTAGGGAGGACGAAAATAACCTAATTGATCATCCAATGACACAAACACACCTATTGGATGCACAAGATTGGTTAAAAACCCTAAATGGACAAGAATAAGCCTAGGGAGGACGAATATGACCTAAATGTTAATCCAATGACACAACTCAACTTATTGGATGCACAAGATTGGTTAAAAACCCTAATTGGACAAGAATAAGCCTAGGGAGGACGAAAATGACCTAATTGATCATCCAATGACACAAACACACCTATTGGATGCACAAGATTGGTTAAAAACGCTAATTGGACAAGAATATGCCTAGGGAAGACGAAAATGACCTAATTGATCATCCATTGCCACAAACACACCTATTGGATGCACAAGATTGGTTAAAAACCCTAATTGGAGAAGAATAAGCCTATGGTGGACGAAAATGACCTAATTGATCATCCAATGACACAAACACACCTATTGGATGCACAAGATTGGTTAAAAACCCTAAATGGACAAGAATAAGCCTAGGGAGGACGAATATGACCTAAATGTTAATCCAATGACACAACTCAACTTATTGGATGCACAAGATTGGTTAAAAACCCTAATTGGACAAGAATAAGCCTAGGGAGGACGAAAATGACCTAATTGATCATCCAATGACACAAACACACCTATTGGATGCACAAGATTGGTTAAAAACCCTAATTGGACAATAATATGCCTAGGGAGAACGAAAATGACCTAATTGATCATCCAATGACACAAACACACCTATTGGATGCACAAGATTGGTTAAAAACCCTAATTGGACAAGAATAAGCCTAGGGAGGACGAAAATGACCTAAATATTAATTCAATGACATAAACAAACTTATTGGATGCACAAGATTGGTTAAAAACCCTAATTGGACAAGAATAAGCCTAGGGAGGACAAAAATGACCTAATTGATCATCCAATGACACAAACACACCTATTGGAAGCACAAGATTGGTTAAAAACCCTAATTGGACAAGAATAAGCCTAGGGAGGACGAAAATTACCTAATTGATCATCCAACGACACAAATGAACTTATTGGATGCACAAGATTGGTTAAAAACCCTAATTGGACAAGAATAAGCCTAGGGAGGACGAAAATGACCTAATTGATCATCCAATGACACAAACACACCTATTGGATGCACAAGATTGGTTAAAAACCCTAACTGGACAAGAATATGCCTAGGGAGGACGAAAATGACCTAATTGATCATCCAATGACACAAACACACCTATTGGATGCACAAGATTGGTTAAAAACACTAATTGGACAAGAATAAGCCTAGAGAGGACGAAAATGACCTAATTGATCATCCAATGACACAAACACTTCTATTGGATGCACAAGATTGGTTGAAAACCCTAATTGGACAAGAATAAGCCTGGGGAGGAAGAAAATGACCTAATTTATTATCCAATGACAAAAACACACATATTGGATGCACAAGATTGGTTAAAAACCCTAATTGGACAAGAATAAGCCTATGGAGGACGAAAATGACCAAATTGATCATCCAATGACACAAACACACCTATTGGGTGCACAAGATTGATTAAAAACCCTAATTGGACAAGAATATGCCTAGGGAGGACGAAAATGACCTAAATATTAATTCAATGACACAAACAAAGTTATTGGATGCACAAGATTGGTTAAAAACCCTAATTGGACAAGAATAAGCCTAGGGAGGACGAAAATGACCTAATTGATCATCCAATGACACAAACACACCTATTGGATGCACAAGATTGGTTAAAAACCCTAATTGGACAACAATATGCCTAGGGAGGACGAATATGACCTAAATGTTAATCCAATAACACAAATGAACTTATTCGATGCACAAGATGGGTTAAAAACCCTAATTGGACAAGAATATGCCTAGGGAGAACGAAAATGACCTAAATGTTAATCCAATGACACAACTCAACTTATTGGATGCACAAGATTGGTTAAAAACCCTAATTGGACAAGAATAAGCCTAGGGAGGACGAAAATGACCTAATTGATCATCCAATGACACAAACACACCTATTGGATGCACAAGATTGGTTAAAAACCCTAACTGGATAAGAATATGCCTAGGGAGGACGAAAATGACCTAATTGATCATCCAATGTTACAAACACACCTATTGGATGCACAAGATTGGTTAAAAACCCTAATTGGACAAGAATATGCCTAGGGAGGACGAATATGACCTAATTGATCATCCAATGAAACAAACACACCTATTGGATGCACAAGATTGGTTAAAAACCCTAATTGGACAAGAATAAGCCTAGGGAGGACGAAAATGACCTAATTGATCATCCAATGACACAAACACACCTATTGGATGCACAAGATTGGTTAAAAACCCTAATTGGACAAGAATAAGCCTAGGGAGGACGAAAATGACCTAATTGATCATCCAATGACACAAACACACCTATTGGATGCACAAGATTGGTTAAAAACCCTAATTGGACAAGAATATGCCTAGGGAGGACGAAAATGACCTAAATATTAATTTAATGACACAAACAAAGTTTTTGGATGCACAAGATTAATTAAAAACCCTAATTGGACAAGAATAAACCTAGGGAGGACGAAAATGACCTAATTGATCATCCAATGACACAAATACACCTATTGGATGCAAAAGATTGGTTAAAAATCCTAATTGGACAAGATGATGCCTAGGGAGGACGAAAATGACCTAAATATTAATTCAATGACACAAACAAACTTATTGGATGCACAAGATTGGTTAAAAACCCTAATTGGACAAAAATAAGCCTAGGGAGGACGAAAATGACCTAATTGATAATCCAATGACACAAACAAACTTATTGGATGCACAAGATTGGTTAAAAACCCTAATTGGACAAGAATAAACCAAGGGAGGACAAAAATGACCTAAATGTTAATCCAATGACACTACTCAACTTATTGGAAGCACAAGATTGGTTAAAAACCCTAATTGGACAAGAATAAGCCTAGGGAGGACGAAAATGACCTAATTGATCATCCAATGACACAAACACACCTATTGGATGCACAAGATTGGTTAAAAACCCTAATTGGACAAGAATAAGCCTAGGGAGGACGAAAATGACCTAATTGATCATCCAATGACACAAACACACCTATTGGATGCACAAGATTGGTTAAAAACCCTAATTGGACAAGAATATGCCTAGGGAGGACGAAAATGACCTAAATGTTAATCCAATGACACAAATGAACTTATTGGATGCACAAGATTGGTTAAAAACCCTAATTGGACAAGAAAAAGCCTAGGGAGGACGAAAATGACCTAATTGATCATCCAATGACAAAAACACGCCTATTGGATGCACAAGATTGGTTAAAAACCCTAATTGGACAAGAATAAGCCTAGGGAGGACGAAAATGACCTAATTGATCATCCATTGCCACAAACACACCTATTAGATGCACAAGATTGGTTAAAAACCCTAATTGGACAAGAATATGCCTAGGGAGGACGAAAATGACCTAATTGGTCATCCATTGACACAAACACACCTATTGGATGCACAAGATTGGTTAAAACCCCTAATTGGACAAGAATAGGCCTACGGAGGGCGAAAATGACCTAATTGATCATCCAAAGACACAAACACACCTATTGGATGCACAAGATTGGTTAAAAACCCTAATTGGACAAGAATAAGCCTAGGGAGGACGAAAATGACCTAATTGATCATCCAATGACACAAACACACCTATTGGATGCACAAGATTGGTTAAAAACCCTAATTGGACAAGAATAAGCCTAGGGAGGACGAAAATGACCTAATTGATCATCCATTGCCACAAACACACCTATTGGACGCACAAAATTGGTTAAAAACCCTAATTGGACAAGAATATGCCTAGGGAGGACGAAAATGACCTAATAGATCATCCAATGACAGAAACACACCTATTGGATGCACAAGATTGGTTAAAAACCCTAATTGGACAAGAATATGCCTAGGGAGGACGAAAATGACCTAAATATTAATTCAATGACATAAACAAACTTATTGGATGCACAAGATTGGTTAGAAACCCTAATTGGACAAGAATAAGCCTAGGGAGGACAAAAATGACCTAATTGATCATCCAATGACACAAACACACCTATTGGAAGCACAAGATTGGTTAAAAACCCTAATTGGACAAGAATAAGCCTAGGGAGGACGAAAATTACCTAATTGATCATCCAACGACACAAATGAACTTATTGGATGCACAAGATTGGTTAAAAACCCTAATTGGACAAGAATAAGCCTAGGGAGGACGAAAATGACCTAATTGATCATCCAATGACACAAACACACCTATTGGATGCACAAGATTGGTTAAAAACCCTAATTGGACCACAATATGCCTAGGGACGAAAATGACCTAATTGATCATCCAATGACACAAACACACCTATTGGATGCACAAAATTGGTTAAAAACCCTAATTGGACAAGAATATGCCTAGGGAGGACGAAAATGACATAATTGATCATCCAATGACACAAACACACCTATTGGACGCACAAAATTGGTTAAAAACCCTAATTGGACAAGAATATGCCTAGGGAGGACGAAAATGACATAATTGATCATCCAATGACACAAACACACCTATTGGATGCACAAGATTGGTTAAAAAACCTAATTGGAAAAGAATAAGCCTAGGGAGGACGAAAATGACCTAATTGATCATCCAATGACACAAACACACCTATTGGATGCACAAGATTGGTTAAAAACCCAAATTGGACAAGAATAAGCCTAGGGAGGACGAAAATGACCTAATTGATCATCCATTGCCACAAACACAACTATTGGATACACAAGATTGGTTAAAAACCCTAATTGGACAAGAATAAACCTAGGGATGACGAAAATGACCTAAATGTTAATCCAATTACACAACTCAACTTATTGGATGCACAAGATTGGTTAAAAACCCTAATTGGACAAGAATAAGTCTAGGGAGGACGAAAATGACCTAATTGATCATCCAATGACACAAACACACCTATTGGATGCACAAGATTGGTTAAAAAACCTAATTGGACAAGAATA
>JBBPBR010001089.1:0-65846 GCA_037974775.1 Cicer pinnatifidum
TTCTCCAATTAGGGTTTTTAACCAATCTTGTGCATCCAATAGGTGTGTTTGTGTCATTGGATGATCAATTAGGTCATTTTCGTCCTCCCTAGGCATATTCTTGTCCAATTAGGGTTTTTAACCAATCTTGTGCATCCAATAGGTTTGTTTGTGTCATTGGATGATCAATTAGGTCATTTTCGTCCTCCCTAGGCTTATTCTTGTCCAATTAGGGTTTTTAACCAATCTTGTGCATCCAATAAGTTCATTTGTGTCATTGGATGATCAATTAGGTCATTTTCGTCCTCCCTAGGCTTATTCTTGTGCAATTAGGGTTTTTAACCAATCTTGTGCATCCAATAGGTGTGTTTGTGTCATTTGATGATCAATTAGGTCATTTTCGTCCTCCCTAGGCTAATTCTCGTCCAATTACGGTTTTTAACCAATCTTGTGCATCCAATAAGTTTGTTTGTGTCATTGAATTAATATTTAGGTCATTTTCTTCCTCCCTAGGCATCATCTTGTCCAATTAGGGTTTTTAACCAATCTTTTGCATCCAATAGGTGTGTTTGTGTCATTGGATGATCAATTAGGTAATTTTCGTCCTCCTTAGGCTTATTCTTGTCTAATTAGGGTTTTAAACCAATCTTGTGCATCCAATAGGTGTGTTTGTGTCATTGGATGATCAATTAGGTCATTTTCGTCCTCCCTAGGCATATTCTTGTCCAATTAGGGTTTTTAACCAATCTTGAGCATTCAATAGGTATGTTTGTGTCATTGGATGATCAATTAGGTCATTTTCGTCCTCCCTAGGCTTATTCTTGTCCAATTAGGGTTTTTAACCAATCTTGTGCTTCCAATAGGTGTGTTTGTGTCATTGGATGATCAATTAGGTCATTTTCGTCCTTCCTAGGCACATTCTTGTCCAATTAGGGTTTTTAACCAATCTTGTGCATCCAATAGGTGTGTTTGTGTCATTGGATGATCAATTAGGTCATTTTCGTCCTCCCAATGCTTATTCTTGTCCAATTAGGGTTTTTAACCAATCTTGTGCATCCAATAAGTTCATTTGTGTCATTGGATTAACATTTAGGTCATTTTCGTCCTCCCTAGGCATATTCTTGTCCAACTAGGGTTTTTAACCCATCTTTTGCATCCAATAGGTGTGTTTGTGTCATTGGATGATCAATTAGGTCATTTTCGTCCTCCGTAGGCTTATTCTTGTCCAATTAGGCTTTTAATCAATCTTGTGCATCCAATAGGTGTGTTTGTGTCATTGGATGATCAATTAGGTCATTTTCGTCCTCCCTAGGCTTATTCTTGTCCAATTAGGGTTTTTAACCAATCTTGTGCATCCAATAGGTGTGTTTGTGTCATTGGATGATCAATTAGGTCATTTTCGTCCTCCCTAGGCTTATTCTTGTCCAATTAGGGTTTTTAACCAATCTTGTGCATCCAATAAGTTCATTTGTGTCATTGGATTAACATTTAGGTCATTTTCGTCCTCCCTAGGCATATTCTTGTCCAATTAGGGTTTTTAACCAATCTTTTGCATCCAATAGGTGTGTTTGTATCATTGGATGGTCAATTAAGTTATTTTCGTCCTCCCTAGGCTTATTCTTGTCCAATTAGGGTTTTTAACCAATCTTGTGCATCCAATAGGTGTGTTTGTGTCATTGGATGATCAATTAGGTCATTTTCGTCCTCCCTAGGCTTATTCTTGTCCAATTAGGGTTTTTAACCAATCTTGTGCTTCCAATAGGTGTGTTTGTGTCATTGGATGATCAATTAGGTCATTTTCGTCCTCCCTAGGCATATTCTTGTTCAATTAGGGTTTTTAACAAATCTTGTGCATCCAATAGGTGTGTTTGTGTCATTAGATGATCAATTAGGTCATTTTGGTCCTCCCTAAGCATATTCGTGTCCAATTAGGGTTTTTAACCAATCTTGTGCATCCAATAAGTTCATTTATGTCATTGGATGATCAATTAGGTCATTTTCGTCCTCCCTAGGCATATTCTTGTCCAACTAGGGTTTTAAACCAATCTTGTGAATCCAATAGGTGTGTTTGTGTCATTGGATGATCAATTAGGTCATGTTCGTCCTCCCTAGTCTTATTCTTGTCCAATTAGGGTTTTTAACCAATCTTGTGCATCCAATAGGTGTGTTTGTGTTATTGGATGATCAATTAGGTCATTTTCGTCCTCCCTAGGCTTATTCTTGTCCAATTAGGGTTTTTAACAAATCTTGTGCATCCAATAAGTTCATTTATGTCATTGGATGATCAATTAGGTCATTTTGGTCCTCCCTAGGCATATTCTTGTCCAACTAGGGTTTTTAACCAATCTTGGGCATCCAATAGGTGTGTTTGTGTCATTGGATGATCAATTAGGTCATTTTCGTCCTCCCTAGGCTTATTCTTGTCCAATTAGGGTTTTTAACCAATCTTGTGCATCCAATAGGTGTGTTTGAGTTATTGGATGATCAATTAGGTCATTTTCGTCCTCCCTAGGCTTATTCTTGTCCAATTAGAGTTTTTAACCAATCTTGTGCATTTAATAAGTTTCTTTGTTTCATTGAATTAATATTTAGGTCATTTTCGTCCTCCCTAGGCATATTCTTGTCCAATTAGGGTTTTTAACCAATCTTGTGCATCCAATAGGTGTGTTTGTGTCATTGGATGATCAATTAGGTCATTTTCGTCCTCCCTAGGCTTATTCTTGTCCAATTATGGTATTTAACCAATCTTGTGCATCCAATAGGTGTGTTTGTGTCATTGGATGATCAATTAGGTCATTTTCGTCCTCCCTAGGCATATTCTTGTCCAATTAGGGTTTTTAACCAATCTTGTGCATCCAATAGGTGTGTTTGTGTCATTGGATGATCAAATAGGTCATATTCGTCCTCCCTAGGCTAATTCTTGTCCAATTAGGGTTTTTAACCAATCTTGTGCATCCGATAAGTTTGTTTGTGTCATTGAATTAATATTTAGGTCATTTTCGTCCTCCTTAGGCATATTCTTGTCCAATTAGGGTTTTTAACCAATCTTGTGCATTCAATTGGTGTGTTTGTATCATTGGATGATCAATTAGGTTATTGTCGTCCTCCCTAGGCTTATTCTTGTCCAATTAGGGTTTTTAACCAATCTTGTGCATCCAATAAGTTCATTTGTGTCATTGGATTAACATTTAGGTCATTTTCGTCCTCCCTAGGCATATTCTTGTCCAATTAGGGTTTTTAACCAATCTTGTGCATCCAATAGGTGTGTTTGTGTCATTGGATGATCAATTAGGTTATTTTCGTCCTCCCTAGGCATATTCTTGTCCAATTAGGGTTTTTAACTAATCTTGTGCATCCAATAAGTTCATTTGTGTCATTGGATGATCAATTAGGTCATTTTCGTCCTCCCTAGGAATATTCTTGTCCAATTAGGATTTTTAACCAATCTTGTGCATCCAATAGGTGCGTTTGTGTCATTGGATGATCAATTAGGTCATTTTCGTCCTCCCTAGGCTTATTCTTGTCCAATTAGGGTTTTTAACCAATCTTGTGCATCCAATAGGTTTGTTTGTGTCATTGGATGATCAATTAGGTCATTTTCGTCCTTCCTAGGCTTATTCTTGTCCAATTAGGGTTTTTAACCAATCTTGTGCATCCAATAAGTTCATTTGTGTCATTGGATTAACATTTAGGTCATTTTCATCCTCCCTAGGCATATTCTTGTCCAACTAGGGTTTTTAACCCATCTTTTGCATCCAATAGGCGTGTTTGTGTCATTGGATGATCAATTAGGTCATTTTCGTCCTCCGTAGGCTTATTCTTGTCCAATTAGGCTTTTAATCAATCTTGTGCATCCAATAGGTGTGTTTGTGTCATTGGATGATCAATTAGGTCATTTTCGTCCTCCCTAGGCTTATTCTTGTCCAATTAGGGTTTTTAACCAATCTTGTGCATCCAATAGGTGTGTTTGTGTCATTGGATGATCAATTAGGTCATTTTCGTCCTCCCTATGCTTATTCTTGTCCAATTAGGGTTTTTAACCAATCTTGTGCATCCAATAAGTTCATTTGTGTCATTGGATTAACATATAGGTCATTTTTGTCCTCCCTATGCATATTCTTGTCCAACTAGGGTTTTTAACCAATCTTGTGCATCCAATAGGTGTGTTTGTGTCAATGGATGATCAATTAGGTCACTTTCGTCCTCCGTAGGCTTATTCTTGTCCAATTAGGCTTTTAACCAATATTGTGCATCCAATAGGTGTGTTTGTGTCATTGGATGATCAATTAGGTCATTTTCGTCCTCCTTAGGCTTATTCTTGTCCAATTAGGGTTTTTAACCAATCTTGTGCATCCAATAACTTTGTTTGTGTCATTGAATTAATATTTAGGTCATTTTCCTCCTCCCTAGGCATATTCTTGTCCAATTAGGGTTTTTAACCAATCTTGTGCATCCAATAGGTGTGTTTGTGTCATTGGATGATCAATTAGGTCATTTTCGTCCTCCCTAGGCTTATTCTTGTCCAGTTAGGGTTTTAACCAATCTTGTGCATCCAATAGGTGTGTTTGTGTCATTGGATGATCAATTAGGTCATTTTCGTCCTCCCTAGGCTTATTCTTGTCCAATTAGGGTTTTTAACCAATCTTGTGCATCCAATAGGTGAGTTTGTGTCGTTGTATTAACATTTAGGTCATTTTCGTCCTCCCTAGGCTTATTCTTGTCCAATTAGGGTTTTTAACCAATCTTGTGCATCCAATAAGTTCATTTGTGTCATTGGATTAACATTTAGGTCATTTTCGTCCTCCCTAGGCATATTCTTGTCCAATTAGGGTTTTTAACCAATCTTGTGCATCCAATAGGTGTGTTTGTGTCATTGGATGATCAATTAGGTCATTTTCGTCCTTTTTATGCTTATTCTTGTCCAATTATGGTTTTTAACCAATCTTGTGCATCCAATAGGTGTGTTTGTGTCATTGGATGATCAATTAGGTCATTTTCGTCCTTTTTATGCTTATTCTTGTCCAATTAGGGTTTTTAAGAAACCTTGTGCATCCAATAGGTGTGTTTGTGTCATTGGATGATCAATTAGGTCATTTTCGTCCTCCCTAGGCTTATTCTTGTCCAATTAGGGTTTTTAACCAATCTTGTGCATCCAATAGGTGTGTTTGTGTCATTGGATGATCAATTAGGTCGTTTTCGTTCTCCCTAGGCATATTCTTGTCCAATTAGGGTTTTTAACCAATCTTGTGCATCCAATAGGTGTGTTTGTGTCATTGGATGATCAATTAGGTCATTTTCGTCCTCCCTAGGCTTATTCTTGTCAAATTAGGGTTTTTAACCAATCTTGTGCATCCAATAACTTTGTTTGTGTCATTGAATTAATATTTAGGTCATTTTCGTCCTCCCTAGGCATATTCTTGTCTAATTAGGGTTTTAACCAATCTTGTGCATCCAATAGGTGTGTTTGTGTCATTGGATGATCAATTAGGTCATTTTCGTCCTCCCTAGGCTTATTCTTGTCCAATTAGGGTTTTTAACCAATCTTGTGCATCCAATAAGTTCATTTGTGTCATTGGATTAACATTTAGGTCATTTTCGTCCTCCCTAGGCATATTCTTGTCCAATTAGGGTTTTTAACCAATCTTGTGCATCCAATAAGTTCATTTGTGTTATTGGATTAACATTTAGGTCATTTTCGTCCACCCTTGCTTATTCTTGTCCAATTAGGGTTTTTAACCAATCTTGTGCATCCAATAGGTGTGTTTGTGTCATTGGATGATCAATTAGGTCATTTTCGTCCTCCCTAGGCTTATTCTTGTCCAATTAGGGTTTTTAACCAATCTTGTGCTTCCAATAGGTGTGTTTGTGTCATTGGATGATCAATTAGGTCACTTTCGTCCTCCCTAGGCATATTCTTGTCCAATTAGGGTTTTTAACCAATCTTGTGCATCCAATAGGTGTGTTTGTGTCATTGGATGATCAATTAGGTCATTTTCGTCCTCCATAGGCTTATTCTTGTCCAATTATGGTTTTTAACCAATCTTGTGCATCCAATAGGTGTGTTTGTGTCATTGGATGATCAATTAGGTCATTTTCGTCCTTCCTAGGCATATTCTTGTCCAATTAGGGTTTTTAACCAATCTTGTGCATCCAATAGGTGTGTTTGTGTCATTGGATGATCAATTAGGTCATTTCCGTCCTCCCTAGGCATATTCTTGTCCAACTAGGGTTTTTAACCAATCTTGTGCATCCAATAGGTGTGTTTGTGTCATTGGATGATCAATTAGGTCATTTTCGTCCTCCCTAGGCTTATTCTTGTCCAATTAGGATTTTTAACCAATCTTGTGCATCCAATAGGAGTGTTTATGTCATTGGATGATCAATTAGGTCATTTTCGTCCTCCCTAGGCTTATTCTTGTCCAATTAGGGTTTTTAACCAATCTTGTGCATCCAATAAGTTCATTTGTGTCATTGGATTAACATTTAGGTCATTTTCGTCCTCCCTAGGCATATTCTTGTCCAATTAGGGTTTTTAACCAATCTTTTGCATCCAATAGGTGTGTTTGTGTCATTGGATGATCAATTAGGTTATTTTCATCCTCCCTAGCCTTATTCTTGTCCAATTAGGGTTTTTAACCAATGTTGTGCATCCAATAGGTGTGTTTGTGTCATTGGATGACCAATTAGGTCATTTTCGTCCTCCCTAGGCATATTCTTGTCCAATTAGGGTTTTTAACCAATCTTGTGCATCCAATAGGTGTGTTTGTGTCATTGGATGATCAATTAGGTCATTTTCGTCGTCCCTAGGCATATTCTTGTCCAACTAGGGTTTTTAACCAAACTTGTGCATCCAATAGGTGTGTTTGTGTCATTGGATTATCAATTAGGTCATTTTCGTCCTCCTTAGGCTTATTCTTGTCCAATTAGGGTTTTTAATCAATCTTGTGCATCCAATAGGTGTGTTTGTGTCATTGGATGATCAATTAGGTCATTTTCGTCCTCCCTAGGCTTATTCTTGTCCAATTAGGGTTTTTAACCAATCTTGTGCATCCAATAAGTTCATTTGTGTCATTGGATTAACATTTAGGTCATTTTCGTTCTCCCTAGGCATATTCTTGTCCAATTAGGGTTTTTAACCAATCTTCTGCATCCAATAGGTGTGTTTGTGGCATTGGATGTTCAATTTAGGTCATTTTCGTTCTCCCTAGGCATATTCTTGTCCAACTAGGGTTTTTAACCAAACTTGTGCATCCAATAGGTGTGTTTGTGTCATTGGATTATCAATTAGGTCATTTTCGTCCTCCTTAGGCTTATTCTTGTCCAATTAGGGTTTTTAATCAATCTTGTGCATCCAATAGGTGTGTTTGTGTCATTGGATGATCAATTAGGTCATTTTCGTCCTCCCTAGGCTTATTCTTGTCCAATTAGGGTTTTTAACCAATCTTGTGCATCCAATAAGTTCATTTGTGTCATTGGATTAACATTTAGGTCATTTTCGTCCTCCAAAGGCATATTCTTCTCCAATTAGGGTTTTTAACCAATCTTGTTCATCCAATAGGTGTGTTTGTGTCATTGGATGATCAATTAGGTCATTTTCGTCCTCCCTAGGCTTATTCTTGTCCAATTATGGTTTTTAACCAATCTTGTGCATCCAATAGGTGTGTTTGTGTCATTGGATGATCAATTTGGTCATTTTCGTCCTCCCTAGGCTTATTCTTGTCCAATTAGGGTTTTTAACCAATCTTGTGCATCCAATAGCTGTGTTTGTGGCAATGGATGATCAATTAGGTCATTTTCGTCCTCCCTAGGCTTATTCTTGTCCAATTTGGGTTTTTAACCAATCTTGTGCATCCAATAGGTGTGTTTGTGTCATTGGAAGATCAATTAGGTCATTTTCATCCACCCTAGGCTTATTCTTGTCCAATTAGAGTTTTTAACCAATCTTGTGCATCCAATAAGTTTGTTTGTTTCATTGAATTAATATTTAGGTCATTTTCGTCCCCCCTAGGCATATTCTAGTCCAATTAGGGTTTTTAACGAATCTTGTGCATCCAATAAGTTGTGTTGTGTCATTGGATTAACATTTAGGTCATTTTCGTCATCCCTAGGCTTATTCTTGTCCAATTAGGGTTTTTAACCAATCTTGTGCATCCAATAGGTGTGTTTGTGTCATTGGATGATCAATTAGGTCATTTTCGTCCTCCCTAGGCTTATTCTTGTCCAATTAGGGTTTTTAACCAATCTTGTGCATCCAATAAGTTGAGTTGTGTCATTGGATTAACATTTAGGTCATTTTCGTCCTCCCTAGGCTTATTCTTGTCCAATTAGGGTTTTTAACCAATCTTGTGCATCCAATAAGTTCATTTGTGTCATTGGATTAACATTTAGGTCATTTTCGTCCTCCCTAGGCATATTCTTGTCCAATTAGGGTTTTTAACCAATCTTGTGCATCCAATAGGTGTATTTGTGTCATTGGATGATCAATTAGGTTATTTTCGTTCGCCCTAGGCTTATTCTTGTCCAATTAGGGTTTTTATCCAATCTTGTGCAACCAATAGGTGTGTTTGTGTCATTGGATGATCAATTAGGTCATTTTCGTCCTCCGTAGGCTTATTCTTTTCCAATTAGGCTTTCAACAAATCTTGTGCATCCAATAGGTGTGTTTGTGTCATTGGATGATCAATTAGATCATTTTCGTCCTCCCTAGGCTTATTCTTGTCCAATTAGGGTTTTTAACCAATCTTGTGCATCCAATAGGTGTGTTTGTGTCATTGGATGATCAATTAGATCATTTTCGTCCTCCCTAGGCTTATTCTTGTCCAATTAGGGTTTTTAACCAATCTTGTGCATCCAATAGGTGTGTTTGTGTCCTTGGATGATCAATTAGGTCATTTTCGTCCTCCCTAGGCTTATTCTTGTCCAAAAAGGGTTTTTAACCAATCTTGTGCATCCAATAGGTGTGTTTGTGTCATTGGATGATCAATTAGGTCATTTTTGTCCTCCCTAGGCTTATTCTTGTCCAATTAGGGTTTTTAACCAATCTTGTGCATCCAATAGGTGTGTTTGTGTCATTGGCTGATCAATTAGGTCATTTTCGTCCTCCCTAGGCTTATTCCTGTCCAATTAGGGTTTTTAACCAATCTTGTGCATCCAATAGGTGTGTTTGTGTCATTGGATGATCAATTAGGTCATTTTCGTCCTCCCTAGGCTTATTCTTGTCCAATTAGGGTTTTTAACCAATCTTGTGCATCCAATAGGTGTGTTTGTGTCATTGGATGATCAATTAGGTCATTTTCGTCCTCCCTAGGCTTATTCTTGTCCAATTAGGGTTTTTAACCAATCTTGTGCATCCAATAAGTTCATTTGTGTCATTGGATGATCAATTAGGTCATTTTCGTCCTTCCTAGGCATAATCTTGTCCAACTAGGGTTTTAAACAAATCTTGTGCATCCAATAGGTGTGTTTGTGTCATTGGATGATCAATTAGGTCATTTTCGTCCTCCCTAGGCTTATTCTTGTCCAATTAGGGTTTTTAACCAATCTTGTGCATCCAATAGGTGTGTTTGTGTCATTGGATGATCAATTAGGTCATTTTCGTCCTCCCTAGGCTTATTCTTGTCCAATTAGGGTTTTTAACCAATCTTGTGCATCCAATAAGTTCATTTGTGTCATTGGATGATCAATTAGGTCATTTTCGTCCTTACTAGGCATATTCTTGTCCAACTAGGGTTTTAAACCAATCTTGTGCATCCAATAGGTGTGTTTGTGTCATTGGATGATCAATTAGGTCATTTTCGTACTCCATAAGCTTATTCTTGTCCAATTAGGGTTTTTAACCAATCTTGTGCATCCAATAGGTGTGTTTGTGTCATTGGATGATCAATTAGGTCATTTTCGTCCTCCCTAGGCTTATTCTTGTCCAATTAGGGTTTTTAACCAATCTTGTGCATCCAATAAGTTGAGTTGTGTCATTGGATTAACATTTAGGTCATTTTCGTTCTCCCTAGGCATATTCTTGTCCAATTAGGGTTTTTAACCCATCTTGTGCATCGAATAAGTTCATTTGTGTTATTGGATTAACATTTAGGTCATATTCGTCCTCCCTAGGCATATTGTTGTCCAATTAGGGTTTTTAACCAATCTTGTGCATCCAATAGGTGTGTTTGTGTCATTGGATGATCAATTAGGTCATTTTCGTCCTCCCTAGGCTTATTCTTGTCCAATTAGGGTTTTTAACCAATCTTGTGCATCCAATAACTTTGTTTGTGTCATTGAATTAATATTTAGGTCATTTTCGTCCTCCCTAGGCATATTCTTGTCCAATTAGGGTTTTTAATCAATCTTGTGCACCCAATAGGTGTGTTTGTGTCATTGGATGATCAATTTGGTCATTTTCGTCCTCCATAGGCTTATTCTTGTCCAATTAGGGTTTTTAACCAATCTTGTGCATCCAATATGTGTGTTTTTGTCATTGGATAATAAATTAGGTCATTTTCTTCCTCCCCAGGCTTATTCTTGTCCAATTAGGGTTTTCAACCAATCTTGTGCATCCAATAGAAGTGTTTGTGTCATTGGATGATCAATTAGGTCATTTTCGTCCTCTCTAGGCTTATTCTTGTCCAATTAGTGTTTTTAACCAATCTTGTGCATCCAATAGGTGTGTTTGTGTCATTGGATGATCAATTAGGTCATTTTCGTCCTCCCTAGGCATATTCTTGTCCAGTTAGGGTTTTTAACCAATCTTGTGCATCCAATAGGTGTGTTTGTGTCATTGGATGATCAATTAGGTCATTTTCGTCCTCCCTAGGCTTATTCTTGTCCAATTAGGGTTTTTAACCAATCTTGTGCATCCAATAAGTTCATTTGTGTCATTGAATTAACATTTAGGTAATTTTCGTCCTCCCTAGGCATATTCTTGTTTAATTAGGGTTTTTAACCAATCTTGTGCATCCAATAGGTGTGTTTGTGTCATTGGATGATCAATTAGGTCATTTTCGTCCTCCCTAGGCTTATTCTTGTCCAATTAGGGTTTTTAACCAATCTTGTGCATCCAATAACTTGAGTTGTGTCATTGAATTAACATTTAGGTCATTTTCGTTCTCCCTAGGCTTATTCTTGTCCAATTAGGGTTTTTAACCAATCTTGTGCATCCAATAGGTGTGTTTGTGTCATTGGATGATCAATTAGGGTTTTTAACTAATCTTGTGCATCCAATAAGTTCATTTGTGTCATTGGATGATCAATTAGGTCATTTTCGTCCTCCCTAGGCATATTCTTGTCCAATTAGGGTTTTTAACCAATCTTGTGCATCCAATAGGTGTGTTTGTGTCATTGGATGATCAATTAGGTCATTTTCGTCCTCCCTAGGCTTATTCTTGTCCAATTAGGGTTTTTAACCAATCTTGTGCATCCAATAGGTGTGTCTGTGTCATTGGATGATCAATTAGGTCATTTTCATCCTCCCTAGTCTTATTCTTGTCCAATTAGGGTTTTTAACCAATCTTGTGCATCCAATAGGTGTGTTTGTGTCTTTGGATGATCAATTAGGTCATTTTCGTTCTCCCTAGGCTTATTCTTGCCCAATTAGGGTTTTTAACCAATCTTGTGCATCCAATAAGTTGAGTTGTGTCATTGGATTAACATTTAGGTCATTTTCGTCCTCCCTAGGCTTATTCTTGTCCAATTAGGGTTATTAACCAATCTTGTGCATCCAATAAGTTCATTTGTGTCATTGGATTATCATTTAGGTCATTTTCGTCCTCCCTAGGCATATTCTTGTCCAATTAGGGTTTTTAACCAATCTTGTGCATCCAATAGGTGTGTTTGTGTCATTGGATGATCAATTAGGTCATTTACGTTCTCCCTACGCTTATTCTTGTCCAATTAGTGTTTTTAACCACTCTTGCGCATCCAATAAGTTGAGTTGTGTCATTGGATTAACATTTAGGTCATTTTCGTTCTCTTTAGGCTTATTCTTGTCCAATTAGGGTTTTTAACCAATCTTGTGCATCCAATAGGTGTGTTTGTGTCATTGGATGATCAATTAGGTCATTTTCGTCCTCCCTAGGCTTATTCTTGTCCAATTAGGGTTTTTAACCAATCTTGTGCATCCAATAAGTTTGTTTGTGTCATTGAATTAATATTTAGGTCCTTTTCGTCCTCCCTAGGCATATTCTTGTCCAATTAGGGTTTTTTAACAAATCTTGTGCATCCAATAGGTGTGTTTGTGTCATTGGATGATCAATTAGGTCATTTTGGTTCTCCCTAGGCATATACTTGTCCAATTAGGGTTTTTAACCAATCTTGTGCTTCCAATAGGTGTGTTTGTGTCATTGGATGATCAATTAGGTCATTTTGGTCCTCCCTAGGCTTATTCTTGTCCAATTAGGGTTTTTAACCAATCTTGTGCATCCAATAGGTGTGTTTGTGTCATTGGATGATCAATTAGGTCATTTTCGTCCTCCCTAGGCTTATTCTTGTCCAATTAGGGTTTTTAACCAATCTTGTGCATCCAATAACTTTGAATGTGTCATTGAATTAATATTTAGGTCATTTTCGTCCTCCCTAGGCATATTCTTGTCCAACTAGGGTTTCAAACCAATCTTGTGCATCCAATAGGTGTGTTTGTGTCATTGGATGATCAATTAGGTCATTTTCGTCCTCTCTAGGCTTATTCTTGTCCAATTAGGGTTTTTAACCAATCTTGTGCATCCAATAGGTGTGTTTGTGTCATTGGATGATCAATTAGGTCATTTTCGTTCTCCCTAGGCTTATTCTTGTCCAATTAGGGTTTTTAACCATTCTTGTGCATCCAATAATTTCATTTGTGTCATTGGACTAACATTTAGGTCATTTTCGACCTCCCTAGGCATATTCTTGTCCAATTAGGGTTTTTAACCAATCTTGTGCATCCAATAGGTGTGTTTGTGTCATTGGATGATCAATTAGGTCATTTTCGTCCTCCCTAGGCTTATTCTTGTCCAATTAGGGTTTTTAACCAATCTTGTGCATCCAATAAGTTGAGTTGTGTCATTGGATTAACATTTAGGTCATTTTCGTTCTCCCTACGCTTATTCTTGTCCAATTAGGGTTTTTAACCAATCTTGTGCATCCAATAGGTGTGTTTGGGGCAATGGATGATCAATTAGGTCATTTTCGTCCACCCTAGGCTTATTCTAGTCAAATTAGGGTTTTTAACCAATCTTGTGCATCCAATAGGTGTGTTTGTGTCATTGGATGATCAATTAGGTCATTTTCGTCCTCCCTAGGCTTATTCTTGTCCAATTAGGGTTTTTAACCAATCTTGTGCATCCAATAGGTGTGTTTGTATCATTTGATGATCAATTAGGTCATTTTCGTCCTCCCTAGGCTTATTCTTGTCCAATTAGGGTTTTTAACCAATCTTGTGCATCCAATAAGTTCATTTGTGTCATTGGATTAACATTTAGGTCATTTTCGTCTTCCATAGGCATATTCTTGTCCAATTAGGGTTTTTAACCAATCTTGTGCATCCAATAAGTGTGTTTGTGTCATTGGATGATCAATTAGGCCATTTTCGTCGTCCCTAGGCTTATTTTTGTCCAATTAGGGTTTTTAACCCATGATGTGCATCCAATAAGTTCGTTTTTGTCATTGAATTAACATTTAGGTGATATTCGTCCTCCCTAGGCATATTCTTGTTCAGTTAGGGTTTTTAACCAATCTTGTGCATCCAATAGGTGTGTTTGTGTCATTGGATGATCAATTAGGTCATTTTCGTCCTCCCTAGGCTTATTCTTGTCCAATTAGGGTTTTTAACCAATCTTGTGCATCCAATAAGTTTGTTTGTGTCATTGAATTAATATTTAGGTCATTTTCGTCCTCCCTAGGCATATTCTTGTCCAATTAGGGTTTTTAACCAATCTTGTGCATCCAATAGGTGTGTTTGTGTCATTGGATGATCAATTAGGTCATTTTCGTCCTCCCTAGGCTTATTCTTGTCCAATTAGGGTTTTTAACCAATCTTGTGCATCCAATAAGTTCATTAGTGTCATTGGATTAACATTTAGGTTATTTTCGTCCTCCCTAGGCATATTCTTGTCCAATTAGGGTTTTTAACCAATCTTGTGCATCCAGTAGGTGTGTTTGTGTCATTGGATGATCAATTAGGTCATTTTCGTCCTCCCTAGGCTAATTCTTGTCCAATTAGGGTTTTTAACCAATCTTGTGCATCCAATAAGTTTGTTTGTGTCATTGAATTAATATTTAGGTCATTTTCTTCCTCCCTATGCATCATCTTGTCCAATTAGGGTTTTTAACCAATCTTTTGCATCCAATAGGTGTGTTTGTGTCATTGGATGATCAATTAGGTCATTTTCGTCCTCCTTTGGCTTATTCTTGTCCAATTAGGGTTTTTAACAAATCTTGTGCATCCAATAGGTGTGTTTGAGTCATTGGATGATCAATTAGATCATTTTCGTCCTCCCTAGGCTGATTCTTGTCCAATTAGGGTTTTTAACCAATCTTGTGCATCCAATAGGTGTGTTTGTGTCATTGGATGATCAATTAGGTCATTTTCGTCCTCCCTAGGCTTATTCTTGTCCAATTAGGGTTTTTAACCAATCTTGTGCATCCAATAAGTTCATTTGTGTCGTTGGATGATCAATTAGGTCATTTTCGTCCTCCCTAGGCTTATTCTTGTCCAATTAGGGTTTTTAACCAATCTTGTGCATCCAATAACTTTGTTTGTGTCATTGAATTAATATTTAGGTCATTTTCCTACTCCCTAGGCATATTCTTGTCCAATTTGGGTTTTTAACCAATCTTGTGCATCCAATAGGTGTGTTTGTGTCATTGGATGATCAATTAGGTCATTTTCGTCCTCCCTAGGCTTATTCTTGTCCAATTAGGGTTTTAAACCAATCTTGTGCATCCAATAAGTTCATTTGTGTCATTGGATTAACATTTAGGTCATTTTCGTCCTCCCTAGGAATATTCTTGTCCAATTAGGGTTTTTAACCAATCTTGTGCTTCCAATAGGTGTGTTTGTGTCATTGGATGATCAATTAGGTCATTTTTGTCCTCCCTAGGCTTATTCTTGTCCAATTAGGGTTTTTAACCAATCTTGTGCATCCAATAAGTTTGTTTATGTCATTGAATTAATATTTAGGTCATTTTCGTCCTCCCTAGGCATATTCTTGTCCAATTAGGGATTTTAACCAATCTTGTGCATCCAATAGGTGTGTTTGTGTCATTGGATGATCAATTAGGTCATTTTCGTCCTCCCTAGACATATTCTTGTCCAATTAGGGTTTTTAACCAATTTTGTGCGTCCAATAGGTGTGTTTGTGGCAATGGATGATCAATTAGGTCATTTTCGTCCTCCCTAGGCTTATTCTTGTCCAATTAGGGTTTTTAACCAATCTTGTGCATCCAATAGGTGTGTTTGTGTCATTGGATGATGAATTAGGTCATTTTCGTCCTCCCTAGGCTTATTCTTGTCCAATTAGGGTTTATAACTAATCTTGTGCATCCAATAGATGTGTTTGTGTCATTGGATGATCAATTAGGTCACTTTCGTCCTCCCTAGGCATATTCTTGTCCAATTAAGGTTTTTAACCAATCTTGTGCATCCAATAGGTGTGTTTGTGTTATTGGATGATCAATTAGGTCATTTTCGTCCTCCCTAGGCATATTCTTGTCCAATTAGGGTTTTTAACCAATCTTGTACATCCAATAGGTGTGTTTGTGTCATTGGATGATCAATTAGGTCATTTTCGTCCTCCCTAGGCATATTCTTGTCCAATTAGGGTTTTTAACCAATTTTGTGCATCCAATAGGTGTGTTTGTGGCAATGGATGATCAATTAGGTCATTTTCGTCCTCCCTAGGCTTATTCTTATCGAATTAGGGTTTTTAACCAATCTTGTGCATCCAATAGGTGTGTTTGTGTCATTGGATGATAAATTAGGTCATTTTTTGACCTCCCTAGGCTTATTGTTCTCCAATTAGGGTTTTTAACCAATCTTGTGCATCCAATAGGTGTGTTTGTGTCATTGGATGATCAATTAGGTCATTTTCGTCCTCCCTAGGCATATTCTTGTCCAATTAGGGTTTTTAACCAATCTTGTGCATCCAATAGGTTTGTTTGTGTCATTGGATGATCAATTAGGTCATTTTCGTCCTCCCTAGGCTTATTCTTGTCCAATTAGGGTTTTTAACCAATCTTGTGCATCCAATAAGTTCACTTGTGTCATTGGATTAACATTTAGGTCATATCTGTCCTCCCTAGGCATATTCTTGTCCAATTAGGGTTTTTAACCAATCTTGTGCATCCAATAGGTGTGTTTGTGTCATTGGATGATCGATTAGGTCATTTTCGTTCTCCCTAGGCTTATTCTTGTCCAATTAGGGTTTTTAACCAATCTTGTGCATCCAATAAGTTCATTTGTGTCATTGGATTAACATTTAGGTCATTTTCGTCCTCCCTAGGCATATTCTTGTCCAATTAGGGTTTTTAACCAATCTTGTGCATCCAATAGGTGTGTTTGTGTCATTGGATGATCAATTAGGTCATTTTCGTCCTCCCTAGGCTTATTCTTGTCCAATTAGGGTTTTTAACCAATCTTGTGCATCCAATAACTTTGTTTGTGTCTTTGAATTAATATTTAGGTCATTTTCGTCCTCCATAGGCATATTCTTGTCCAATTAGGGTTTTTAACCAATCTTGTGCATCCAATAGGTGTGCTTGTGTCATTGGATGATCAATTAGGTCATTTTCGTCCTCCCAAGGCTTATTCTTGTCCAATTAGGGTTTTTAACCAATCTTGTGCATCCAATAAGTTCATTTGTGTCATTGGATTAACATTTAGGTCATTTTCGTCCTCCCTAGGCATATTCTTGTCCAATTAGGGTTTTTAACCAATCTTGTGCATCCAATAGGTGTGTTTGTGTCATTGGATGATTGATTAGGTAATTTTCGTCCTCCCTAGGCTTATTCTTGTCCAATTAGGGTTTTTAACCAATCTTGTGCATCCAATAGGTGTGTTTGTGTCATTGGATGATCAATTAGGTCATTTTCGTCCTCCCTAGGCTTATTCTTGTCCAATTAGGGTTTTTAACCAATCTTGTGCATCTAATAGGTGTGTTTGTGTCATTGGATGATCAATTAGGTCATATTCGTCGTCCCTAGGCTTATTCTTGTCCCATTAAGGTTTTTAACCAATCTTGTGCATCCGATAAGTTTGTTTGTGTCATTGAATTAATATTTAGGTCATTTTCGTCCTCCCTAGGCATACTCTTGTCCAATTAGGGTTTTTAACCAATCTTGTGCATCCAATAGGTGTGTTTGTGTCATTGGATGATCAATTAGGTAATTTTCGTCCTCCCTAGGCTTATTCTTGTCCAATTAGGGTTTTTAACCAATCTTGTGCATCCAATAAGTTCATTTGTGTTATTGGATGATCAATTAGGTCATTTTCGTCCTCCCTAGGCATATTCTTGTCCAATTAGGGTTTTTAACCAATCTTCTGCATCCAATAAGTTCATTTGTGTCATTGGATTAACATTTTGGTCATATCCGTCCTCCCTAGGCATATTCTTGTCCAATTAGGGTTTTTAACCAATCTTGTGCATCCAATAGGTGTGTTTGTGTCATTGGATGATCAATTAGGTCATTTTCGTCCTCCCTAGGCTTATTCTTGTCCAATTAGGGTTTTTAACCAATCTTGTGCATCCAATAAGTTTGTTTGTGTCATTGAATTAATATTTAGGTCATTTTCGTCCTCCCTATGCATATTCTTGTTCAATTAGGGTTTTTAACCAATCTTGTGCATCCAATAGGTGTGTTTGTGTCATTGGATGATCAATTAGGTCATTTTCGTCCTCCCTAGGCTTATTCTTGTCCAATTAGGGTTTTTAACCAATCTTGTGCATCCAATAACTTTGTTTGTGTCATTGAATTAATTTTTAGGTCATTTTCCTCCTCCCTAGGCATATTCTTGTCCAATTAGGGTTTTTAACCAATCTTGTGCATCCAATAGGTGTGTTTGTGTCATTGGATGATCAATTAGGTCATTTTCGTCCTCCCTAGGCTTATTCTTGTCCAATTAGGGTTTTTAACCAATCTTGTGCATCCAATAAGTTCATTTCTGTCATTGGATTAACATTTAGGTCATTTTCGTCCTTCCTAGTCATATTCTTGTCCAATTAGGGTTTTTAACCAATCTTGTGCTTCCAATAGGTGTGTTTGTGACATTGGATGATCAATTAGGTCATTTTCGTCCTCCCTAAGCTTATTCTAGTCCAATTAGGGTTTTTAACCAATGTTGTGCATCCAATAGGTGTGTTTGTGTCATTGGATTAACATTTAGGTCATTTTCGTCCTCCCTAGGCTTGTTCTTGTCCAATTAGGGTTTTTAACCAATCTTGTGCATCCAATAGGTGTGTTTGTGTCATTGGATGATCAATTAGGTCATTTTCGTCCTCCCTAGGCTTATTCTTGTCCAATTAGGGTTTTTAACCAATCTTGTGCATCCAATAACTTTGTTTGTGTCATTGAATTAATATTTGGGTCATTTTCGTCCTCCCTAGGCATATTCTTGTCCAATTAGGGTTTTTAACCAATCTTGTGCATCCAATAGGTGTGTTTGTGTCATTGGATGATC
Source organism: Cicer pinnatifidum (assembly GCA_037974775.1). Lineage (NCBI taxonomy): Eukaryota > Viridiplantae > Streptophyta > Magnoliopsida > Fabales > Fabaceae > Cicer > Cicer pinnatifidum. The sequence goes on from JBBPBR010001089.1 coordinate 18,623, forward strand.
AATTAGGTCATTTTCGTCCTCCCTAGGCTTATTCTTGTCCAATTAGGGTTTTTAACCAATCTTGTGCATCCAATAGGTGTGTTTGTGTCATTGGATGATCAATTAGGTCATTTTCGTCCTCCCTAGGCTTATTCTTGTCCAATTAGGGTTTTTAACCAATCTTGTGCATCTAATAGGTGTGTTTGTGTCATTGGATGGTCAATTAGGTCATTTTCGTCCTCCCAAGGCTTATTCTTGTCCAATAAGGGTTTTTAACCAATCTTGTGCATCCGATAAGTTTGTTTGTGTCATTGAATTAATATTTAGGTCATTTTCGTCCTCCCTAGGCATATTCTTGTCCAATTAGGGTTTTTAACCAATCTTGTGCATCCAATAGGTGTGTTTGTGTCATTGGATGATCAATTATGTTATTTTCGTCCTCCCTAGGCTTATTCTTGTCCAATTAGGGTTTTTAACCAATCTTGTGCATCCAATAAGTTGAGTTGTGTCATTGGATTAACATTTAGGTCATTTTCGTTCTCCCTAGGCTTATTCTTGTCCAATTAGGGTTTTTAACCACTCTTGTGCATCCAATAAGTTCATTTGTGTTATTGGATTAACATTTAGGTCATATTCGTCCTCCCTAAGCATATTCTTGTCCAATTAGGGTTTTTAACCAATCTTGTGCATCCAATAGGTGTGTTTGTGTCATTGGATGATCAATTAGGTCATTTTCATCCTCCCTAGGCATACTCTTATCCAATTAGGGTTTTTAACCAATCTTGTGCATCCAATAGGTGTGTTTGTGTCATTGGATGATCAATTAGGTCATTTTCGTCCTCCCTAGGCTTATTCTTGTCCAATTAGGGTTTTTAACCAATCTTGTGCATCCAATAGGTGTGTTTGTGTCAATGGATGATCAATTAGGTCATTTTCGTCCTCCCTAGGCTTATTCTTGTCCAATTAGGGTTTTTAACCAATCTTGTGCATCCAATACGTTCATTTGTGTCATTGGATTAACATTTTGATCATTTTCGTCCTCCCTAGGCATATTCTTGTTCAATTAGAGTTTTAGACCAATCTTGTGCATCCAATAGGTGTGTTTGTGTCATTGGATGATCAATTAGGTTATTTTCGTCCTCCCTAGGCTTATTCTTGTCCAATTAGGGTTTTTAACTAATCTTGTGCATCAAATAAGTTCATTTGTGTCATTGGATGATCAATTAGGTCATTTTCGTCCTCCCTAGGCATATTCTTGTCCAATTATGGTTTTTAACCAATCTTGTGCATCCAATAGGTGTGTTTGTGTCATTGGATGATCAATTAGGTCATTTTCGTCCTCCCTAGGCTTATTCTTGTCCAATTAGGGTTTTTAACCAATCTTGTGCATCCAATAGGTGTGTTTGTGTCATTGGATGATCAATTAGGTCATTTTCGTCCTCCCTAGGCTTATTCTTGTCCAATTAGGGTTTTTAACCAATCTTGTGCATCCGATAAGTTTGTTTGTGTCATTGAATTAATATTTAGGTCATTCTCGTCCTCCCTAGGCATATTCTTGTCCAATTAGGGTTTTTAACCAATCTTGTGCATCCAATAGGTGTGGTTGTCTCATTGGATTATCAAATAGGTCATTTACGTCCTCCCTAGGCATATTCTTGTCCAATTAGGGTTTTTAACCAATCTTGTGCATCCAATAGGTGTGTTTGTGTCATTGGATGATCAATTAGGTCATTTTCGTCCTCCCTAGGCTTATTCTTGTCCAATTAGGGTTTTTAACCAATCTTGTGCATCTAATAGGTGTGTTTGTGTCATTGGTTGATCAATTAGGTCATTTTCGTCGTCCCTAGCCTTATTCTTGTCCAATTAAGGTTTTTAACCAATCTTGTGCATCCGATAAGTTTGTTTGTGTCATTGAATTAATATTTAGGTCATTTTCATCCTCCCTAGGCATACTCTTGTCCAATTAGGGTTTTTAACCAATCTTGTGCATCCAATAGGTGTGTTTGTGTCATTGGATGATCAATTAGGTCATTTTCGTCCTCCCTAGGCTTATTCTTGTCCAATTAGGGTTTTTAACCAATCTTGTGCATCCAATAAGTTGAGTTGTGTCATTGGATTAACATTAAGGTCATTTTCATTCTCCCTAGGCTTATTCTTGTCCAATTAGGGTTTTTAACCAATCTTGTGCATCCAATAGGTGTGTTTGTGTCATTGGATGATCAATTAGGTCATTTTCGTCCTCCCTAGGCTTATTCTTGTCCAATTAGGGTTTTTAACCAATCTTGTGCATCCAATAGGTGTGTTTGTGTCATTGGATGATCAATTAGGTCATTTTCGTCCTCCCTAGGCTTATTCTTGTCCAATTAGGGTTTTTAACCAATCTTGTGCATCCAATAGGTGTGTTTGTGTCATTGGATGATCAATTAGGTCATTTTTCTCCTCCCTAGGCTTATTCTTGTCCAATTAGGGTTTTTAACCAATCTTGTGCATCCAATAGGTGTGTTTGTGTCATTGGATGATCAATTAGGTCATTTTCGTCCTCCCTAGGCTTATTCTTGTCCAATTAGGGTTTTTAACCAATCTTGTGCATCCAATAGGTGTGTTTGTGTCATTGGATGATCAATTAGGTCATTTTCGTCCTCCCAATGCTTATTCTTGTCCAATTAGGGTTTTTAACCAATCTTGTGCATCCAATAAGTTCATTTGTGTCATTGGATTAACATTTAGGTCATTTTCGTCCTCCCTAGGCATATTCTTGTCCAACTAGGGTTTTTAACCCATCTTTTGCATCCAATAGGTGTGTTTGTGTCATTGGATGATCAATTAGGTCATTTTCGTCCTCCGTAGGCTTATTCTTGTCCAATTAGGCTTTTAATCAATCTTGTGCATCCAATAGGTGTGTTTGTGTCATTGGATGATCAATTAGGTCATTTTCGTCCTCCCTAGGCTTATTCTTGTCCAATTAGGGTTTTTAACCAATCTTGTGCATCCAATAGGTGTGTTTGTGTCATTGGATGATCAATTAGGTCATTTTCGTCCTCCCTATGCTTATTCTTGTCCAATTAGGGTTTTTAACCAATCTTGTGCATCCAATAAGTTCATTTGTGTCATTGGATTAACATATAGGTCATTTTTGTCCTCCCTATGCATATTCTTGTCCAACTAGGGTTTTTAACCAATCTTGTGCATCCAATAGGTGTGTTTGTGTCAATGGATGATCAATTAGGTCATTTTCGTCCTCCGTAGGCTTATTCTTGTCCAATTAGGCTTTTAACCAATATTGTGCATCCAATAGGTGTGTTTGTGTCATTGGATGATCAATTAGGTCATTTTCGTCCTCCCAATGCTTATTCTTGTCCAATTAGGGTTTTTAACCAATCTTGTGCATCCAATAAGTTCATTTGTGTCATTGGATTAACAATTAGGTCATTTTCGTCCTCCCTAGGCATATTCTTGTCCAATTAGGGTTTTTAACCAATCTTGTGCATCCAATCGGTGTGTTTGTGTCATTGGATGATCAATTACTTCATTTTCGTCCTCCCTAGGCTTATTCTTGTCCAATTAGGGTTTTTAACCAATCTTGTGCATCCAATAGGTGTGTTTGTGTCATTGGATGATCAATTAGGTCATTTTCGTCCTCCCTAGGCTTATTCTTGTCCAATTAGGGTTTTTAACCAATCTTGTGCATCCAATAGGTGTGTTTGTGTCATTGGATGATCAATTAGGTCATTTTCGTCCTCCCTAGGCGTATTCTTGTCCAATTAGGGATTTTAACCAATCTTGTGCATCCAATAGGTGTGTTTGTGTCATTGGATGATCAATTAGGTCATTTTCGTCCTCCCTAGGCTTATTCTTGTCTAATTAGGGTTTTTAACCAATCTTGTACATCCAATAGGTGTGTTTGTGTCATTGGATGATCAATTAGGTCATTTTCGTCCTCCCTAGGCTTATTCTTGTCCAATTAGGGTTTTTAACCGATCTTGTGCATCCAATAGGTGTGTTTGTGTCATTGGATGATCAATTAGGTTATTTTCGTCCTCTCTAGGCATATTCTTGTCCAATTAGGGTTTTTAACCAATCTTGTGCATCCAATAGGTGTGTTTGTGTCATTGGATGATCAATTAGGTCATTTTCGTCCTCCCTAGGCTTATTCTTGTCCAATTAGGGTTTTTAACCAATCTTGTGCATCCAATAAGTTGAGTTGTGTCATTGGATTAACATTTAGGTCATTTTCGTCCTCAATAGGCTTATTCTTGTCCAATTAGGGTTTTTAACCAATCTTGTGCATTTAATAGGTGTGCTTGTGGCAATGGATGATCAATTAGGTCATTTTCGTCCTCCCTAGGCATATTCTTGTCCAATTAAGGTTTTTCACCAATCTTGTGCATCCAATAGGTGTGTTTGTGTCATTGGATGATCAATTAGGTCATTTTCATCCTCCCTAGGCTTATTCTTGTCCAATTAGGGTTTTTAACCGATCTTGTGCATCCAATAGGTGTGTCTGTGTCATTGGATGATCAATTAGGTCATTTTCGTCCTCCCTTGGCATATTCTTGTCCAATTAGGGTTTTTAACCAATCTTGTGCATCCAATAGGTGTGTTTGTGTCATTGGATGATCAATTAGGTCATTTTCGTCCTCCCTAGGCTTATTCTTGTCCAATTAGGGTTTTTAACCAATCTTGTGCATCCAATAGGTGTGTTTGTGTCATTGGATGATCAATTAGGTCATTTTCGTCCTCCCTAGGCTTATTCTTGTCCAATTAGGGTTTTTAACCAATCTTGTGCATCCAATAGGTGTGTTTGTGTCATTGGATGATCAATTTGCTCATTTTCGTCCTCCCTAGGCTTATTCTTGTCCAATTAGGGTTTTTAACCAATCTTGTGCATCCAATAAGTTTGTTTGTGTCATTGAATTAATATTTAGTTCATTTTCGTCCTCCCTAGGCATCATCTTGTCCAATTAGGGTTTTTAACCAATCTTGTGCATCCAATAGGTGTGTTTGTGTCATTGGATGATCAATTAGGTCATTTTCGTCCTCCCTAGGCTTATTCTTGTCCAATTAGGGTTTTTAACCAATCTTGTGCATCCAATAAGTAGAGTTGTGTCATTGGATTAACATTTGAGTCATTTTCGTTCTCCCTAGGCTTATTCTTGTCCAATTAGGGTTTTTAACCAATCTTGTGCATCCAATAGGTGTGTTTGTGTCATTGGATGATCAATTAGGTCATTTTCGTCCTCCCTAGGCTTATTCTTGTCCAATTAGGGTTTTTAACCAATCTTGTGCATCCAATAGGTGTGTTTGTGTCATTGGATGATCAATTAGGTCATTTTCGTCCTCCCTAGGCTTATTCTTGTCCAATTAGGGTTTTTAACCAATCTTGTGCATCCAATAGGTGTGTTTGTGTCATTGGATGATCAATTAGGTCATTTTTGTCCTCCCTAGGCTTATTTTTGTCCAATTAGTGTTTTTAACCAATCTTGTGCATCCAATAAGTTCATTTGTGTCATTGGATGATCAATTAGGTCATTTTCATCCTCCCTAGGCATATTCATGTCCAACTATGGTTTTTAACCAATCTTGTGCATCCAATAGGTGTGTTTGTGTGATTGGATGATCAATTAGGTCATTTTCGTCCTCCCTAGGCTTATTCTTGTCCAATTAGGGTTTTTAACCAATCTTGTGCATCCAATAGGTGTGTTTGTGTCATTGGATGATCAATTAGGTCATTTTCGTCCTCCCTAGGCTTATTCTTGTCCAATTAGGGTTTTTAACCAATCTTGTGCATCCAATAGGTGTGTTTGTGTCATTGGATGATCAATTAGGTCATTTTTATCCTCCCTAGGCTTATTCTTGTCCAATTAGGATTTTTAACCAATCTTGTGCATCCAATAGGTGTGTTTGTGTCATTGGATGATCAATTAGGTCATTTTCGTCCTCCTTAGGCTTATTCTTGTCCAATTAGGGTTTTTAACCAATCTTGTGCATCCAATAACTGTGTTTGTGTCATTGAATTAATATTTAGGTCATTTTCGTCCTCCCTAGGCATATTCTTGTCCAATTAGGGTTTTTAACCAATCTTGTGCATCCAATAGGTGTGTTTGTGTCATTGGATGATCAATTAGGTCATTTTCGTCCTCCCTAGGCTTATTCTTGTCCAATTAGGGTTTTTAACCAATCTTGTGCATCCAATAGGTGTGTTTGTGTCATTGGATGATCAATTACGTCATTTTCGTCCTCCCTAGGCTTATTCTTGCCCAATAGGGTTTTTAACCAATCTTGTGCATCCAATAAGTTGAGTTGTGTCATTGGATTAATATTTAGGTCATTTTCGTCCTCCCTAGGCTTATTCTTGTCCAATTAGGGTTTTTAACCAATCTTGTGCATCCAATAGGTGTGTTTGTGTCATTGGATGATCAATTAGGTCATTTTCGTCCTCCCTAGGCTTATTCTTGTCCAAGTAGGGTTCTAAACCAATCTTGTGCATACAATAACTTTGTTTTTGTCATTGAATTAATATTTAGGTCATTTTCGTCCTCCCTAGGCATATTCTTGTCCAATTAGGGTTTTTAACCAATCTTGTGCATCCAATAGGTGTGTTTGTGTCATTGGATGATCAATTAGGTCATTTTCGTCCTCCCTAGGCTTATTCTTGTCCAATTAGGGTTTTTAACCAATCTTGTGCATCCAATAAGTTCATTTGTGTTATTGGATGATAAATTAGGTCATTTTCGTCCTCCCTAGGCTTATTCTTGTCCAATTAGGGTTTTTAACCAATCTTGTGCATCCAATAGGTGTGTTTGTGTCATTGGATGATCAATTAGGTCATTTTCGTCCTCCCTGGGCATATTCTTGTCCAATTAGGGTTTTTAACCAATCTTGTGCATCCAATAGGTGTGTTTGTGGCAATGGATGATCAATTAGGTCATTTTCGTCCTCCCTAGGCATATTCTTGTCCAATTAGGGTTTTTAACAAATTTTGTGCATCCAATAGGTGTGTTTGTGGCAATGGATGATCAATTAGGTCATTTTCGTCCTCCCTAGGCTTATTCTTGTCCAATTAGGGTTTTTAACCAATCTTGTGCATCCAATAGGTGTGTTTGTGTCATTGGATGATCAATTAGGTCATTTTCGTCCTCCCTAGGCTTATTCTTGTCCAATTAGGGTTTTTAACCAATCAAGTGCATCCAATTGGTGTGTTTGTGTCATTGGATGATCAATTAGGTCATTTTCGTCGTCCCTAGGCATATTCTTGTCCAATTAGGGTTTTTAACCAATCTTGTGCATCCAATAGGTGTGTTTGTGTCATTGGATGATCAATTAGGTCATTTTCGTCCTCCCTAGGCTTATTCTTGTTCAATTAGGGTTTTTAACCAATCTTGTGCATCCAATAAGTTCATTTGTGTCATTGGATTAACATTTAGGTCATATCAGTCCTCCCTAGGCATATTCTTGTCCAATTAGGGTTTTTAACCAATCTTGTGCATCCAATAAGTTCATTTCTGTTATTGGATTAACATTTAGGTCATATTCGTCCTCCCTAGGCATATTCTTGTCCAATTAGGGTTTTTAACCAATCTTGTGCATCCAATAACTTTGTTTGTGTCATTGAATTAATATTTAGGTCATTTTCGTCCTGCCTAGGGATATTCTTGTCCAATTAGGGTTTTTAACCAATCTTGTGCATCCAATAGGTGTGTTTGTGTCATTGGATGATCAATTAGGTCATTTTCGTCCTCCCTAGGCTTATTCTTGTCCAATTAGGGTTTTTAACCAATCTTGTGCATCCAATAAGTTCATTTGTGTGATTGGATTAACATTTAGGTCATATCCGTCCTCCCTAGGCATATTCTTGTCCAATTAGGGTTTTTAACCAATTTTGTGCATCCAATAAGTTCATTTGTGTTATTGGATTAACATTTAGGTCATATTCGTCCTCCCTAGGCATATTCTTGTCCAATTAGGGTTTTTAACCAATCCTGTGCATCCAATAGGTGTGTTTGTGTCATTGGATGATCAATTAGGTCATTTTTGTCCTTCCTAAGCATATTCTTGTCCAATTAGGGTTTTTAACCAATCTTGTGCATCCAATAGGTGTGTTTGTGTCATTGGATGATCAATTAGGTCATTTTCGTCCTCCCTAGGCTTATTCTTGTCCAATTAGGGTTTTTAACCAATCTTGTGCATCCAATAGGTGTGTTTGTGTCATTGGATGATCAATTAGGTCATTTTCGTCCTCCCTAGGCTTATTCTTGTCCAATTAGGGTTTTTAACCAATCTTGTGCATCCAATAGGTGTGTTTGTGTCATTGGATGATCAATTAGGTCATTTATCGTCCTCCCTAGGCTTATTCTTGTCCAATTAGGGTTTTTAACCAATCTTGTGCATCCAATAGGTTGAGTTGTGTCATTGGATTAACATTTAGGTCATTTTCGTCCTCCCTAGGCATATTCTTGTCCAATTAGGGTTTTTAACCAATCTTGTGCATCCAATAGGTGTGTTTGTGTCATTGGATGATCAATTAGGTCATTTTCGTCCTCCCTAGGCTTATTCTTGTCCAATTAGGGTTTTTAACCAATCTTGTGCATCCAATAGGTGTGTTTGTGTCATTGGATGATCAATTAGGTCATTTTCGTCCTCCCTAGGCTTATTCTTGTCCAATTAGGGTTTTTAACCATTCTTGTGCATCCAATAGGTGTGTTTGTGTCATTGGATGATCAATTAGGTCATTGTTGTCCTCCCTAGGCTTATTCTTGTCCAATTAGGGTTTTTAACCAATCTTGTGCATCCAATAGGTGTGTTTGTGTCATTGGATGATCAATTAGGTCATTTTCGTCCTCCCTAGGCTTATTCTTGTCCAATTAGGGTTTTTAACCAATCTTGTGCATCCAATATGTTTAGTTGTGTCATTGGATTAACATTTAGGTCATTTTCGTCCTCCCTAGGCTTATTCTTGTCCAATTAGGGTTTTTAACCAATCTTGTGCATCCAATAGGTGTGTTTGTGTCATTGGATGATCAATTAGGTCATTATCGTCCTCCCTAGGCTTATTCTTGTCCAATTAGGGTTTTTAACCAATCTTGTGCACCCAATAGGTGTGTCTGTGTCATTGGATGATCAATTAGGTCATTTTCGTCCTCCCTAGGCATATTCTTGTCCAATTAGGGTTTTTAACCAATCTTGTGCATCCAATAACTTTGTTTGTGTCATTGAATTAATATTTAGGTCATTCTCGTCCTCCCTAGGCATATTCTTCTCCAATTAGGGTTTTTAACCAATCTTGTGCATCCAATAGGTGTATTTGTGGCAATGGATGATCAATTTGGACATTTTCGTCCTCCCTAGGCTTATTCTTGTCCAATTAGGGTTTTTAACCAATCTTGTGCATCCAATAGGTGTGTTTGTGTCATTGGATGATCAATTAGGTCATTTTCGTCCTCCCTAGGCTTATTCTTGTCCAATTAGGGTTTTTAACCAATCTTGTGCTTCCAATAACTTTGTTTGTGTCATTGAATTAATATTTAGGTCATTTTCCTCCTCCCTAGGCATATTCTTGTCCAATTAGGGTTTTAACCAATCTTGTGCATCCAATAGGTGTGTTTGTGTCATTGGATGATCAATTAGGTCATTTTCGTCCTCCCTAGGCTTATTCTTGTCCAATTAGGGTTTTTAACCAATCTTGTGCATCCAATAGGTGTGTTTGTGTCATTGGATGATCAATTAGATAATTTTCGTCCACTGTAGGCTTATTCTTTTCCAATTAGGCTTTTAACCAATCTTGTGCTTCCAATAGGTGTGTTTGAGTCATTGGATGATCAATTAGGTCATTTTCGTCCTTCCTAGGCACATTCTTGTCCAATTAGGGTTTTTAACCAGTCTAGTGCATCCAATAGGTGTGTTTGTGTCATTGGATGATTAATTAGGTCATTTTCGTCCTCCCAAGGCTTATTCTTGTCCAATTAGGGTTTTTAACCAATCTTGTGCATCCAATAAGTTCATTTGTGTCATTGGATTAACATTTAGGTCATTTTCGTCCTCCCTAGGCATATTCTTGTCCAATTAGGGTTTTTAACCAATCTTGTGCATCCAATCGGTGTGTTTGTGTCATTGGATGACCAATTATGTCATTTTCGTCCTCCCTAGGCTTATTCTTGTCCAATTAGGGTTTTTAACCAATCTTGTGCATCCAATAGATGTGTTTGTGTCATTGGATGATCAATTAGGTCATTTTCGTCCTCCCTAGGCTTATTATTGTCCAATTAGGGTTTTTAACCAATCTTGTGCATCCAATAAGTTTGTTTGTGTCATTGAATTAATATTTAGGTCATTTTCGTCCTCCCTAGGCATATTCTTGTCCAATTTGAGTTTTTAACCAATCTTGTGCATCCAATAGGTGTGTTTGTGTCATTGGATGATCAATTAGGTCATTTTCGTCCTCCCTAGGCATATTCTTGTCCAATTAAGGTTTTTAACCATTCTTGTGCATCCAATAACTTTGTTTGTGTCATTGAATTAATATTTAGGTCGTTTTCCTCCTCCCTAGGCATATTCTTTTCCAATTAGGGTTTTTAACCAATCTTGTGCATCCAATAGGTGTGTTTGTGTCATTGGATGATCAATTAGGTCATTTTCGTCCTTCCAAGGCTTATTCTTGTCCAATTAGGGTTTTTAACCAATCTTGTGCATCCAATAAGTTCATTTGTGTCATTGGATTAACATTTAGGTCATTTTCGTCCTCCCTAGGCATATTCTTGTCCAACTAGGGTTTTTAACCAATCTTTTGACTCAAATAGGTGTGTTTGTGTCATTGGATGATCAATTAGGTCATTTTCATCCTCCGTAGGCTTATTCTTGTCCAATTAGGCTTTTAACCAATCTTGTGCATCCAATAGGTGTGTTTGTGTCATTGGATGATCAATTAGGTCATTTTCGTCCTCCCTAGGCTTATTCTTGTCCAATTAGGGTTTTTAACCAATCTTGTGCATCCAATAGGTGTGTTTGTGTCATTGGATGATCAATTAGATAATTTTCGTCCACTGTAGGCTTATTCTTTTCCAATTAGGCTTTTAACAAATCTTGTGCATCCAATAGGTGTGTTTGTGTCATTGGATGATCAATTAGGTCATTTTCGTCCTCCCTAGGCTTATTCTTGTCCAATTAGGGTTTTTAACCAATCTTGTGCTTCCAATAGGTGTGTTTGAGTCATTGGATGATCAATTAGGTCATTTTCGTCCTTCCTAGGCACATTCTTGTCCAATTAGGGTTTTTAACCAGTCTTGTGCATCCAATAGGTGTGTTTGTGTCATTGGATGATCAATTAGGTCATTTTCGTCCTCCCAAGGCTTATTCTTGTCCAATTAGGGTTTTTAACCAGTCTTGTGCATCCAATAGGTGTGTTTGTGTCATTGGATGATCAATTAGGTCATTTTCGTCCTCCCAAGGCTTATTCTTGTCCAATTAGGGTTTTTAACCAATCTTGTGCATCCAATAAGTTCATTTGTGTCATTGGATTAACATTTAGGTCATTTTCGTCCTCCCTAGACATATTCTTGTCCAATTTGGGTTTTTAACCAATCTTGTGCATCCAATAGGTGTGTTTGTGTCATTGGATGATCAATTAGGTCATTTTCGTCCTCCCTAGGCTTATTCTTGTCCAATTAGGGTTTTTAACCAATGTTGTGCATCCAATAGGTGTGTTTGTGTCATTGGATTATGAATTAGGTCATTTTCGTCCTCCCTAGGCATATTCTTGTCCAATTAGGGTTTTTAACCAATCTTGTGCATCCAATAGGTGTGTTTGTGTCATTGGATGATCAATTAGGTCATTTTCGTCCTCCCTAGGCTTATTCTTGTCCAATTAGGGTTTTTAACCAATCTTGTGCATCCAATAGGTGTGTTTGTGTCATTGGATGATCAATTAGGTCATTTTCGTCCTCCATAGACATATTCTTGTCCAATTAGGGTTTTTAACCAATCTTGTGCATCCAATAAGTTCATTTGTGTCATTGGATTAACATTTAGGTCATTTTCGTCCTCCCTAGGCATATTCTTGTCCAATTAGGGTTTTTAACCAATCTTGTGCATCCAATAGGTGTGTTTGTGTCATTGGATGATCAATTAGGTCATTTTCGTCCTCCCTAGGCTTATTCTTGTCCAATTAGGGTTTTTAACCAATCTTGTGCATCCAATAGGTGTGTTTGTGTCATTGGATGATCAATTAGGTCATTTTCGTCCTCCCTAGGCTTATTCTTGTCCAATTAGGGTTTTTAACCAATCTTGTGCTTCCAATAAGTTGAGTAGTGTCATTGGATTAACATTTAGGTCATTTTTGTCCTCCCTTGGTTTATTCTTGTCCAATTAGGGTTTTTAACCAATCTTGTGCATCCAATAAGTTTGTTTGTGTCATTGGATTATCAATTAGGTCATTTTCGTCCTCCCTAGGCTTATTTTTGTCCAATTAGGGTTTTTAACCAATCTTGTGCATCCAATAAGTTTGTTTGTGTCATTGAATTAATATTTAGGTCATTTTCGTCCTCCCTAGGCATATTCTTGTCCAATTAGGGTTTTTAACCAATCTTGTGGATCCAATAGGTGTGTTTGTGTCATTGGATGATCAATTAGGTCATTTTCGTCCTCCCAAGGCATATTCTTAACCAATTAGGGTTTTTAACCAATCTTGTGAATCCAATAGGTGTGTTTGTGTCATTGGATGATCAATTAGGTCATTTTCGTCCTCCCTAGGCTTATTCTTATCCAATTAGGGTTTTTAACCAATCTTGTGCATCCAATAGGTGTGTTTGTGTCATTGGATGATCAATTAGGTCATTTTCGTCCTCCCTAGGCTTATTCTTGTCCAATTAGGGTTTTTAACCAATCTTGTGCATCCAATAGGTGTGTTTGTGTCATTGGATGATCAATTTGGTCATTTTCGTCCTCCCTAGGCTTATTCTTGTCCAATTAGGGTTTTTAACCAATCTTGTGCATCCAATAAGTTTGTTTGTGTCATTTAATTAATATTTAGGTCATTTTCGTCCTCCCTATGCATATTCTTGTCCAATTAGGGTTTTTAACCAATCTTGTGCATCCAATAAGTTCATTTGTGTCATTGGATTAACATTTAGGTCATTTTCGTCCTCCCTAGGCATATTCTTGTCCAATTAGGGTTTTTAACCAATCTTGTGCATCCCATAGGTGTGTTTGTGTCATTGGATGATCAATTATGTCATTTTCGTCCTCCCTAGGCATATTCTTATCCAATTAGGGTTTTTAACCAATCTTGTGCATCCAATAGGTGTGTTTGTGTCATTGGATGATCAATTAGGTCATTTTCGTCCTCCCTAGGCTTATTCTTGCCCAATTAGGGTTTTTAACCAATCTTGTGCATCCAATAAGTTGAGTTGTGTCATTGGATTAGCATTTAGGTCATTTTCGTCCTCCCCAGGCTTATTCTTGTCCAATTAGGATTTTTAACCAATCTTGTGCATCCAATAAGTTCATTTGTGTCATTGGATGATCAATTAGGTCATTTTCGTCCTCCCTAGGCTTATTCTTGTCCAATTAGGGTTTTTAACCAATCTTGTGCATCCAATAGGTGTGTTTGTGTCATTGGATGATCAATTAGGTCATTTTCGTCCTCCCTAGGCTTATTCTTGTCCAATTAGGGTTTTTAACCAATCTTGTGCATCCAATAAGTTCAATTGTGTCATTGGATGATCAATTAGGTCATTTTCGTCCTCCCTAGGCATATTCTTGTCCAACTAGGGTTTTTAACCAATCTTGTGCATCCAATAGGTGTGTTTGTGTCATTGGATGATCAATTAGGTCATTTTCGACCTCCCTAGGCTTATTCTTGTCCAATTAGGGTTTTTAACCAATCTTGTGCATCCAATAAGTTCATTTGTGTTATTGGATTAACATTTAGGTCATTTTCGTTCTCCCTAGGCTTATTCTTGTCCAATTAGGGTTTTTAACCAATCTTGTGCAACCAATAGGTGTGTTTGTGTCATTGGATGATCAATTAGGTCATTTTCGTCGTCCCTAGGCTTATTCTTGTCCAATTAGGATTTTTAACCAATCTTTTGCATCCAATATGTGTGTTTGTGTCATTAGATGATCAATTAGGTCATTTTCGTCCTCCCTAGGCATATTCTTGTCCAATTAGGGTTTTTAACCAATCTTGTGCATCCAATAGGTGTGTTTGTGTCATTGGATGATCAATTAGGTCATTTTCGTCCTCCCTAAGCTTATTCTTGTCCAATTAGGGTTTTTAACCAATCTTGTGCATCCAATAAGTTCATTTGTGTCATTGGATTAACATTTAGTTCATTTTCGTCCTCCCTAGGCATATTCTTGTCCAATTAGGATTTTTAACCAATCTTTTGCATCCAATAGGTGTGTTTGTGTCATTGGATGATCAATTAGGTTATTTTCATCCTCCCTAGGCTTATTCTTGTCCAATTAGGGTTTTTAACCAATCTTGTGCATCCAATAGGTGTGTTTGTGGCAATGGATGATCAATTAGGTCATTTTCGTCCTCCCTAGGCTTATTCTTGTCCAATTAGGGTTTTTAACCAATCTTGTGCATCCAATAGGTGTGTTTGTGTCATTGGATGATCAATTAGGTCACTTTCGTCCTCCCTAGGCATATTCTTGTTCAGTTAGGGTTTTTAACCAATCTTGTGCATCCAATAGGTGTGTTCGTGTCATTGGATGATCAATTAGGTCATTTTCGTCCTCCCTAGGCTTATTCTTGTCCAATTAGGGTTTTTAACAAATCTTGTGCATCCAATAAGTTCATTAGTGTCATTGGATGATTAATTAGGTCATTTTCGTCCTCCGTAGGCATGTTCTTGTCCAACTAAGGTTTTTAACCAATCTTGTGCATCCAATATGTGTGTTTGTACCATTGGATGATCAATTAGGTCATTTTCGTCCTCCCTAGGCTTATTCTTGTCCAATTAGGGTTTTTAACCAATCTTGTGCATCCAATAAGTTTGTTTGTGTCATTGAATTAATATTTAGGTCATTTTCGTCCTCCCTAGGCATATTCTTGTCCAATTAGGGTTTTTAACCAATCTTGTGCATCCAATAGGTGTGTTTGTGTCATTGGATGATCAATTAGGTTATTTTCGTCCTCCCTAGGCTTATTCTTGTCCAATTATGGTTTTTAACCAATCTTGTGCATCCAATAGGTGTGTTTGTGTCATTGGATGATCAATTAGGTCATTTTCGTCCTCCATAGGCTTATTCTTGTCCAATTAGGGTTTTTAACCAATCTTGTGCATCCAATAGGTGTGTTTGTGTCATAGGATGATCTATTAGGTCATTTTCGTCCTCCCTAGGCTTATTCTTGTCCAATTAGGTTTTTAACCAATCTTGTGCATCCAATAGGTGTGTTTGTGTCATTGGATGATCAATTAGGTCATTTTCGTCCTCCCTAGACTTATTCTTGTCCAATTAGGGTTTTTAACCAATCTTGTGCATCCAATAACTTTGTTTGTGTTATTGAATTAATATTTAGGTCATTTTCGTCCTCCCTAGGCGTATTCTTTTCCAATTAGGATTTTTAACCAATCTTGTGCATCCAATAGGTGTGTTTGTGTAATTGGATGATCAATTAGGTCATTTTCGTCCTCCCTAGGCTTATTCTTGTCCAATTAGGGTTTTTAACCAATCTTGTGCATCCAATAGGTGTGTTTGTGTCATTGGATGATCAATTAGGTCATTTTCGTCCTCCCTAGGCTTATTCTTGTCCAATTAGGGTTTTTAACCAATCTTGTGCATCCAATAGGTGTGTTTGTGTCATTGGATGATCAATAAGGTCATTTTTGTCCTCCCTAGGCTTATTCTTGTCCAATTAGGGTTTTTAACCAATCTTGTGCATCCAATAGGTGTGTTTGTGTCATTGGATGATCAATTAGGTCATTTTTGTCCTCCCTAGGCTTATTCTTGTCCAATTAGGGTTTTTAACCAATCTTGTGCATCCAATAGGTGTGTTTATGTCATTGGATGATCAATTAGGTCATTTTCGTCCTCCCTAGGCTTATTCTTGCCCAATTAGGGTTTTTAACCAATCTTGTGCATCCAATAAGTTGAGTTGTGTCATTGGATTAACATTTAGGTCATTTTCGTCGTCCCTAGGCTTATTCTTGTCCAATTAGGGTTTTTAACCAATCTTGTGCATCCAATAGGTGTGTTTGTGTCATTGGATGATCAATTAGGTCATTTTCGTCCTCCCTAGGCACATCTTGTCCAATTAGGGTTTTTAACCAATCTTGTGCATCCAATAGGTGTGTTTGTGTCATTGGATGATCAATTAGGTCATTTTCGTCCTCCCTAGGCTTATTCTTGTCCAATTAGGGTTTTTAACCAATCTTGTGCATCCAATAGGTGTGTTTGTGTCATTGGATGATCAATTAGGTCATTTTCGTCCTCCCTAGGCTTATTCTTGTCCAATTAGGGTTTTTAACCAATCTTGTGCATCCGATAAGTTTGTTTGTGTCATTGAATTAATATTTAGGTCATTTTTGTCCTCCCTAGGCATATTCTTGTCCAATTAGGGTTTTTAACCAATCTTGTGCATCCAATAAGTTCATTTGTGTCATTGGATTAACATTTAGGTCATTTTCGTCCTCCCTAGGCATATTCTTGTCCAATTAGGGTTTTTAACCAATCTTGTGCATCCAATATGTGTGTTTGTGTCATTGGATGATCAATTAGGTCATTTTCGTCCTCCCTAGGCTTATTCTTGTCCAATTAGGGTTTTTAACAAATCTTGTGCATCCGATAAGTTCATTTGTGTCATTGGATGATCAATTAGGTCATTTTCGTCCTTCCTAGGCATATTTTTGTCCAACTAGGGTTTTTAACCAGTCTTGTGCATCCAATAGGTGTGTTTGTGTCATTGGATGATCAATTAGGTCATTCTCATCCTCCCAAGGCTTATTCTTGTCCAATTAGGGTTTTTAACCAATCTTGTGCATCCAATAAGTTCATTTGTGTCATTGGATTAACATTTAGGTCATTTTCGTCCTCCCTAGGCATATTCTTGTCCAATTAGGGTTTTTAACCAATCTTGTGCATCCAATAGGTGTATTTGTGGTATTGGATGATCAATTAGGTTATTTTCGTCCTCCCTAGGCATATTCTTGTCCAATTAGGGTTTTTAACCAATTTTGTGCATCCAATAAGTTTGTCTGTTTCATTGAATTAATATTTAGGTCATTTTCGTCCTCCCTAGGCATATTCTTGTCCAATTAGGGTTTTTAACGAATCTTGTGCATCCAACAGGTGTGTTTGTGTCATTGGATGATCAATTAGGTCATTTTCCTCCTCCGTAGGCTTATTCTTGTCCAATTAGGGTTTTTAACCAATCTTGTGCATCCAATAAGTTGAGTTGTGTCATTGGATGATCAATTAGGTCATTTTCGTCCTCCCTAAGCTTATTCTTGTCCAATTAGGGTTATTAACCAATCTTGTGTGTCCAATAGCTGTGTTTGTTTCATTGGATGATCAATTTGGTCATTTTCGTCCTCCCTAGGCTTATTCTTGTCCAATTAGGGTTTTTAACCAATCTTGTGCATCCAATAGGTGTGTTTGTGGCAATGGATGATCAATTAGGTCATTTTCGTCCTCCCTAGGCTTATTCTTGTCCAATTAGGGTTTTTAACCAATATTGTGCATCCAATAGGTGTGTTTGTGTCATTGGATGATCAATTAAGTCATTTTCGTCCTCCCTAGGCTTATTCTTGTCCAATTAGGGTTTTTAACCAATCTTGTGCATCCAATAAGTTTGTTTGTTTCATTGAATTAATATTTAGGTCATTTTCGTCCTCCCTAGGCATATTCTTGTCCAATTAGGGTTTTTAACCAATCTTGTGCATCCAATAGGTGTGTTTGTGTCATTGGATGATCAATTAGGTCATTTTCGTTCTCCCTAGGCATATTCTTGTGCAATTAGGGTTTTTAACGAATCTTGTGCATCCAATAGGTGTGTTTGTGTCATTGGATGATCAATTAGGTCATTTTCGTCCTCCCTAGGCTTATTCTTGTCCAATTAGGGTTTTTAACCAATCTTGTGCATCCAATAGGTGTGTTTGTGTCATTGGATGATCAATAAGGTCATTTTTGTCCTCCCTAGGCTTATTCTTGTCCAATTAGGGTTTTTAACCAATCTTGTGCATCCAATAAGTTCATTTGTGTCATTGGATGATCAATTAGGTCATTTTCGTCCTCCCTAGGCATATTCTTGTCCAACGAGGGTTTTTAACCAATCTTGTGCATCCAATAGGTGTGTTAGTGTTATTGGATGATCAATTAGGTCATTTTCGTCCTCCCTAGGCTTATTCTTGTCCAATTAGGGTTTTTAACCAATCTTGTGCATCCAATAGGTGTGTTTGTGTCATTGGATGATCAATTAGGTCATTTTCGTCCTCCCTAGGCTTATTCTTGTCCAATTAGGGTTTTTAACAAATCTTGTGCATCCAATAAGTTCATTTGTGTCATTGGATGATCAATTAGATCATTTTCGTCCTCTCTAGGCATATTCTTGTCCAACTAGGGTTTTTAACCAATCTTGTGCATCCAATAAGTTCATTTGTGTCATTGGATGATCAATTAGGTCATTTTCGTCCTCGCTAGGCATATTCTTGTCCAACGAGGGTTTTTAACCAATCTTGTGCATCCAATAGGTGTGTTAGTGTTATTGGATGATCAATTAGGTCATTTTCGTCCTCCCTAGGCTTATTCTTGTCCAATTAGGGTTTTTAACCAATCTTGTGCATCCAATAGGTGTGTTTGTGTCATTGGATGATCAATTAGGTCATTTTCGTCCTCCCTAGGCTTATTCTTGTCCAATTAGGGGTTTTAACCAATCTTGAGCATCCAATAGGTGTGTTTGTGTCATTGGATGATCAATTAGGTCATTTTCGTCCTCCCTAGGCTTATTCTTGTCCAATTAGGGTTTTTAACCAATCTTGTGCATCCAATAGGTGTGTTTGTGTCATTGGATGATCAATTAGGTCATTTTCGTCCTCCCTAGGCTTATTCTTGTCCAATTAGGGTTTTTAACCAATCTTGTGCATCCAATAGGTGTGTTTGTGTCATTGGATGATCAATTAGGTCATTTTCGTCCTTTCTATGCTTATTTTTGTCCAATTAGGGTTTTTAAGCAATCTTGTGCATCCAATAAGTTCATTTGTGTCATTGGATGATCAATTAGGTCATTTTCGTCCTCCCTAGGCATATTCTTGTCCAACTAGGGTTTCTAACCAATCTTGTGCTTCCAATAGATGTGTTTGTGTCATTGGATGATCAATTAGGTCATTTTCGTCCTCCCTAGGCTTATTCTTGTCCAATTAGGGTTTTTAACCAATCTTGTGCATCCAATAGGTGTGTTTGTGTCATTGGATGATCAATTAGGTCATTTTCGTCCTCCCTAGGCTTATTCTTGTCCAATTAGGGTTTTTAACCAATCTTGTGCATCCAATAGGTGTGTTTGTGTCATTGGATGATCAATTAGGTCATTTTCGTCCTCCCTAGGCTTATTCTTGTCCAATTAGGGTTTTTAACCAATCTTGTGCATCCAATAAGTTCATTTGTGTCATTGGATGATCAATTAGGTCATTTTCGTCCTTCCTAGGCATATTCTTGATCAACTAGGGTTTTAAACCAATCTTGTGCATCCAATAGGTGTGTTTGTGTCATTGGATGATCAATTAGGTCATTTTCGTCCTCCCTAGGCTTATTCTTGTCCAATTAGGGTTTTTAACCAATCTTGTGCATCCAATAGGTGTGTTTGTGTCATTGGATGATCAATTAGGTCATTTTCGTCCTCCCTAGGCTTATTCTTGTCCAATTAGGGTTTTTAACCAATCTTGTGCATCCAATAGGTGTGTTTGTGTCATTGGATGATCAATTAGGTCATTTTCGTCCTCCCTAGGCTTATTCTTGTCCAATTAGGGTTTTTAACCAATCTTGTGCATCCAATAAGTTGAGTTGTGTCATTGGATTAACATTTAGGTAATTTTCGTCCTCCCTAGGCTTATTCTTGTCCAATTAGAGTTTTTAACCAATCATGTGCATCCAATAAGTTCATTTGTGTCATTGGATTAACATTTAGGTCATTTTCGCCCTCCCTAGGCAAATTCTTGTCCAATTAGGGTTTTTAACCAATCTTGTGCATCCAATAGGTGTATTTGTGTCATTGGATGATCAATTAGGTTATTTTCGTCCTCTCTAGGCTTATTCTTGTCCAATTAGGGTTTTTAACCAATCTTGTGCATCCAATAGGTGTGTTTGTGTCATTGGATGATCAATTAGGTCATTTTCGTCCTCCCTAGGCTTATTCTTGTCCAATTAGGGTTTTTAACCAATCTTGTGCTTCCAATAAGTTGAGTTGTGTCATTGGATTAACATTTAGGTCATTTTCGTCATCGCTAGGCTTATTCTTGTCCAATTAGGGTTTTTAACCAATCTTGTGCATCCAATAGGTGTGTTTGTGTCATTGGATGATCAATTAGGTCATTTTCGTCCTCCCTAGGCTTATTCTTGTCCAATTAGGGTTTTTAACCAATCTTGTGTATCCAATAAGTTGAGTTGTGTCATTGGATTAACATTAAGGTCATTTTCGTCCTCCCTAGGCTTATTCTTGTCCAATTAGGGTTTTTAACCAATCATGTGCATCCAATAAGTTCATTTGTGTCATTGGATTAACATTTAGGTCATTTTCGTCCTCCCTAGGCATATTCTTGTCCAAATAGGGTTTTTAACCAATCTTGTGCATCCAATAGGTTTATTTGTGTCATTGGATGATCAATTAGGTTATTTTCGTCCTCCCTTGGCTTATTTTTGTCCAATTAGGGTTTTTAAACAATCTTGTGCATCCAATAGGTGTGTCTGTGTCATTGGATGATCAATTAGGTCATTTTCGTCCTCCCTAGGCATATTCTTGTCCAATTAGGGTTTGTAACCAATCTTGTGCATCCAATAAGTTTGTATGTTTCATTGAATTAATATTTAGGTCATTTTCGTCCTCCCTAGGCATATTCTTGTCCAATTAGGGTTTTTAACCAATCTTGTGCATCCAATAGGTGTGTTTGTGTCATTGGATGATCAATTAGGTTATTTTCGTCCTTCCTAGGCTTATTCTTGTCCAATTAGGGTTTTTAACAAATCTTGTTCATCCAATAAGGTCATTTGTGTCATTGGATGATCAATTAGGTCATTTTCGTCCTCCCTAGGCATATTCTTGTCCAATTAGGGTTTTTAACCAATCTTGTGCATCCAATAGGTGTGTTTGTGTCATTGGATGATCAATTAGGTCATTTTCGTCCTCCCTAGGCTTATTCTTGTCCAATTAGGGTTTTTAACCAATCTTGTGCATCCAATAAGTTGAGTTGTGTCATTGGATTAACATTTAGGTCATTTTCATCCTCCCTAGGCATATTTTTGTCCAATTAGGGCTTTTAACCAATCTTGTGCATCCAATAGGTGTGTTTGTGTCATTGGATGATCAATTAGGTCATTTTCGTCATCCCTAGGCATATTCTTGTCCAATTAGGGTTTTTAACCAATCTTGTGCATCCAATAGGTGTGTTTGTGTCATTGGATGATCAATTAGGTCATTTTCGTCCCCCTTAGGCTTATTCTTGTCCAATTAGGGTTTTTAACCGATCTTGTGCATCCAATAGGTATGTTTGTGTCATTGGATGATCAATTAGGTCATTTTCGTCCTCCCTAGCCATATTCTTGTCCAATTAGGGTTTTTAACCAATCTTTTGCATCCAATAGGTGTGTTTGTGTCATTGGATGATCAATTAGGTCATTTTCGTCCTCCCTAGGCTTATTCTTGTCCAATTAGGGTTTTTAACCAATCTTGTGCATCCAATAGGTGTGTTTGTGTCATTGGATGATCAATTAGGTCATTTTCGTCCTCCCTAGGCTTATTCTTGTCCAATTAGGGTTTTTAACCAATCTTGTGCATCCAATAAGTTCATCAGTGTCATTGGATGATCAATTAGGTCATTTTCGTCCTCCCTAGGCATGTTCTTGTCCAACTAGGGTTTTTAACCAATCTTGTGCATCCAATAGGTGTGTTTGTGTCATTGGATGATCAATTAGGTCATTTTCGTCCTCCCTAGGCTTATTCTTGTCCAATTAGGGTTTTTAACCAATCTTGTGCATCCAATAAGTTGAGTTGTGTCATTGGATTAACATTTAGGTCATTTTTGTTCTCCCTAGGCTTATTCTTGTCCAATTAGGGTTTTTAACCAATCTTGTGCATCCAATAAGTTCATTTGTGTCATTGGATTAACATTTAGGTCATATCCGTCCTCCCTAGGCATATTCTTGTCCAATTACAGTTTTTAACCAATTTTGTGCATCCAATAGGTGTGTTTGTGTCATTGGATGATCAATTAGGTCATTTTCGTTCTCCATAGGCTTATTCTTGTCGAACTAGGGTTTTTAACCAATCTTGTGCATCCAATAAGTTGAGTTGTGTCATTGGATTAACATTTAGGTCATTTTCATTCTCCCTAGGCTTATTCTTGTCGAATTAGGTTTTTAACCAATCTTGTGCATCCAATAAGTTCATTTGTGTCATTGGATTCACATTTAGGTCATCTTCGTCCTCCCTAGGCATATTCTTGTCCAATTAGGGTTTTTAACCAATCTTGTGCATCCAATATGTGTGTCTATCTCATTGGATGATCAATTAGGTCACTTTGATCCTCCCTAGGCTTATTCTTGTCCAATTAGGGTTTTTAACCAATCTTGTGCATCCAATAAGTTCATTTGTGTCATTGGATTAACATTTAGGTCATTTTCATCCTCCCTAGGCATATTCTTGTCCAATTAGGGTTTTTAACCAATCTTGTGCATCCAATAGGTGTGTTTGTGTCATTGGATGATCAATTTAGGTCATTTTCGTCCTCCCTAGGCATATTCTTGTCCAATTAGGGTTTTTAACCAATCTTGTGCATTCAATAGGTGTGTTTGTGTCATTGGATGATCAATTAGGTCATTTTCGTCCTCCCTAGGCTTATTCTTGTCCAAGTAGGGTTTTTAACCAGTCTTGTGCATCCAATAGGTGTGTTTGTATCATTGGATGATCAATTAGGTCATTTTCGTCGTCCCTAGGCATATTCTTGTCCCATTAGGGTTTTTAAAGAATCTTGTGCATCCAATAGGTGTGTTTGTGTCATTGGATGATCAATTAGGTCATTTTCGTCCTCCCTAGGCTTATTCTTGTCCAATTAGGGTTTTTAACCAATCTTGTGCATCCAATAAGTTCATTTGTGTCATTGGATTAACATTTAGGTCATTTTCGTCCTCCCTAGGCATATTCTTGTCCAATTAGGGTTTTTAACCAATCTTGTGCATCCAATAGGTGTGTTTGAGTCATTGTATGATCAATTAGGTTATTTGCGTCCTCCCTAGGCTTACTCTTGTCCAATTAGGGTTTTTAACCAATCTTTTCCATCCAATAGGTGTGTTTGTGTCATTGGATGATCAATTAGGTCATTTTCGTCCTCCATAGGCTTATTCTTGTCCAATTAGGGTTTTTAACCAATCTTGTGCATCCAATAGGTGTGTTTGTGTCATTGGATGATCAATTAGGTCATTTTCGTCCTCCCTAGGCTTATTCTTGTCCAATTAGGGTTTTTAACCAATCTTGTGCATCCAATAAGTTGAGTTGTGTCATTGGATTAACATTTAGGTCATTTTCGTCCTCCCTAGGCTTATTCTTGTCCAATTAGGGTTTTTAACCAATCTTGTGCATCCAATAGGTGTGTTTGTGTCATTTGGATGATCAATTAGGTCATTTTCGTCCTCCATAGGCTTATTCTTGTCCAATTAGGGTTTTTAACCAATCTTGTGCATCCAATAAGTTGAGTTGTGTCTTTGGATTAACATTTAGGTCATTTTCGTCCTCCCTAGGCTTATTCTTGTCCAATTAGGGTTTTTAACCAATCTTGTGCATCCAATAGGTGTGTTTGTGTCATTGGATGATCAATTAGGTCATCTTCGTCCTCCTTAGACTTATTCTTACCCAATTAGGGTTTTTAACCAATCTTGTGCATCCAATAAGTTGAGTTGTGTCATTGGATTAACATTTAGGTCATTTTCGTCCTCCCTAGGCTTATTCTTGTCCAATTAGGGTTTTTAACCAATCTTGTGCATCCAATAGGTGTGTTTGTGTCATTGGATGATCAATTAGGTCATTTTCGTCCTGCATAGGCTTATTCTTGTCCAATTAGGGTTTTTAACCAATCTTGTGCATCCAATAGGTGTGTTTGTGTCATTGGATGATCAATTAGGTCATTTTCGTCCTCCCTAGGCTTATTCTTGTCCAATTAGGGTTTTTAACCAATCTTGTGCATTCAATAGGTGTGTTTGTGTCATTGGATGAACATTTAGGTCATTTTCGTCCTCCCTAGGCTTATTCTTGTCCAATTAGGGTTTTTAAGCAATCTTGTGCATCCAATAAGTTCATTTGTGTCATTGGATGAACATTTAGGTCATTTTCGTCTTCCCTAGGCTTATTCTTGTCCAATTAGGGTTTATAAGCAATCTTGTGCTTCCAATAAGTTCATTTGTGTCATTGGATGAACATTTAGGTCATTTTCGTCCTCCCTAGGCTTATTCTTGTCCAATTAGGGTTTCTAACCAAACTTGTGCATCCAATAAGTTCTTTTTTGTCATTGGATGAACATTTAGATCATTTTTCGTCCTCCCTAGGCTTATTCTTGTCCAATTAGGGTTTTTAACCAATCTTGTGCATCCAATAGGTGTGTTTGTGTCATTGGATGAACATTTAGGTCATTTTCGTCCTCCCTAGGCTTATTCTTGTCCAATTAGGGTTTTTAACCAATCTTGTGCATCCAATAGGTGTGTTTGTGTCATTGGATGAACATTTAGGTCATTTTCGTCCTCCCTAGGCTTATTCTTGTCCAATTAGGGTTATTAACCAATCTTGTGCATCCAATAAGTTCATTTGTGTCATTGGGTGAACATTTAGGTCATTTTCGTCCTCCCTAGGCTTATTCTTGTCCAATTAGGGTTTCTAACCAATCTTGTGCATCCAATAGGTGTGTTTGTATCATTGGATGAACATTTAGGTCATTTTCGTCCTCCCTAGTCTTATTCTTGTCCAATTAGGGTTTTAAGCAATCTTGTACATCCAATAAGTTCATTTGTGTCATTGGATGAATATTTAGGTCATTTTCATCCTCCCTAGGCATATTCTTGTCCAATTAGGGTTTCTAACCAATCTTGTGCATCCAATAGGTGTGTTTGTGTCATTGGATGAACATTTAGGTCATTTTCGTCCTCCCTATGCTAATTCTTGTCCAATTAGGGTTTTTAACCAATTTTGGGCATCCAATAGGTGTGTTTGTGTCATTGGATGAATAGTTAAGTCATTTTCGTCCTCCCTAGGCTTATTCTTGTCAAATTAGGGTTTCTAACCAATCTTGTGCATCCAATAGGTGTGTTTGTGTTATTGGATGAACATTTAGGTCATTTTCGTCCTCCTTAGTCTTATTCTTGTCCAATCAGGGTTTTAAGCAATCTTGTGCATCCAATAAGTTCATTTGTGTCATTGGATGAATAGTTAGGTCATTTTCGTCCTCCCTAGGCTTATTCTAGTCAAATTTGGGTTTCTAACCAATCGTGTGCATTCAATAGGTGTGTTTGTGTCATTGGATGAACATTTATGTCATTTTCGTCCTCCCTAGGCTTATTCTTGTCCAATTAGGGTTTTTAACCAATCTTGTGCGTCCAATAGATGTGTTTGTGTCATTGGATGAACATTTAGGTCATTTTCGTCCTCCCTAGGCTTATTCTTGTCCAATTTGGGTTTCTAACCAATCTTGTGCATTCAATAGGTGTGTTTGTGTCATTGGATGAACATTTAGGTCATTTTCGTCCTTCCTAGTCTTATTCTTGTCCAATTAGGGTTTTAAGCAATCTTGTGCATCCAAGAAGTTAATTTGTGTCATTGGATGAATATTTAGGTCATTTTCATCCTCCCTAGGCATATTCTTGTCCAATTAGGGTTTCTAACCAATCTTGTGCATCCAATAGGTGTGTTTGTGTCATTGGATGAACATTTAGGTCATTTTCGTCCTCCATAGTCTTATTCTTGTCCAATTAGGGTTTTAAGCAATCTTGTGCATCCAATAAGTTCATTTGTGTCATTGGATGAATAGTTAGGTCATTTTCGTCCTCTCTAGGCTTATTCTTGTCAAATTAGGGTTTCTAACCAATCTTGTGCATCCAATAGGTGTGTTTGTGTCATTGGATGAACATTTAGGTTATTTTCGTCCTCCCTAGTCTTATTCTTGTCCAATTAGGGTTTTAAGCAATCTTGTGCATCCAATAAGTTCATTTGTGTCATTGGAGGAATAGTTAGGTCATTTTCGTCCTCCCTAGGCTTATTCTTGTCCAATTAGGGTTTTTAACCAATCTTGTGCATCCAATAAGTTCATTTGTGTCATTGGATGAACATTTAGGTCATTTTCGTCCTCCCTAGGCTTATTCTTGTCCAATTAGGGTTTCTATCCAATCTTGTGCATCCAATAGGTGTGTTTAGTCATTTGATGAACATTTAGGTTATTTTCGTCCTCCCTAGGCTTATTCTTGTCCAATTAGGGTTTTTAACCAATCTTGTACATCCAATAAGTTCATTTGTGTCATTGGATTAACATTTAGGTCATTTTCGTCCTCCCTAGGCTTATTCTTGTCCAATTAGGGTTTTTAACCGTCCTTGTGCATCCAATAGGTGTGTTTGTGTCATTGGATGATCAATTAGGTCATTTTCGTCCTCCCTAGGCTTATTCTTGTCCAATTAGGATTTTTAACCGATCTTGTGCATCCAATAGGTGTGTTTGTGTCATTGGATGATCAATTAGGTCATTTTCGTCCTCCCTAGGCATATTCTTGTCCAATTAGGGTTTTTAACCAATCTTGTGCATCCAATAGGTGTGTTTGTGTCATTGGATGATCAATTAGGTCATTTTCGTCCTCCCTAGGCATATTCTTGTCCAATTAGGGTTTGTAACCAATCTTGTGCATCCAATAAGTTTGTCTGTTTCATTGAATTAATATTTAGGTCATTTTCGTCCTCCCTAGGCATATTCTTGTCCAATTAGGGTTTTTAACCAATCTTGTGCATCCAATAGGTGTGTTTGTGTCATCGGATGATCAATTAGGTTATTGTCGTCCTCCCTAGGCTTATTCTTGTCCAATTAGGGTTTTTAACTAATCTTGTGCATCCAATAAGGTCATTTGTGTCATTGGATGATCAATTAGGTCATTTTCGTCCTCCCTAGGCATATTCTTGTCCAATTAGGGTTTTTAACCAATCTGGTGCATCCAATAGGTGTGTTTGTATCATTGGATGATCAATTAGGTCATTTTCGTCATCCCTAGGCTTATTCTTGTCCAGTTAGGATTTTTAACCGATCTTGTGCATCCAATAGGTGTGTTTGTGTCATTGGATGATCAATTAGGTCATTTTCGTCCTCCCTAGGCATATTCTTGTCCAATTAGGGTTTTTAACCAATCTTGTGCATCCAATAGGTGTGTTTGTGTCATTGGATGATCAATTAGGTCATTTTCGTCCTCCCTAGGATTATTCTTGTCCAATTAGGGTTTTTAACCAATCTTGTGCATCCAATAAGTTGAGTTGTGTCATTGGATTAACATTTAGGTCATTTTCGTCATCCCTAGGCTTATTCTTGTCAGATTAGGGTTTTTAACCAATCTTGTGCATCCAATAGGTGGGTTTGTGTCATTGGATGATCAATTAGGTCATTTTCGTCCTCCCTAGGCTTATTCTTGTCCAATTAGGGTTTTTAACCAATCTTGTGCATCCAATTAGTTGAGTTGTGTCATTGGATTAACACTTAGGTCATTTTCGTCCTCCCTAGGCTTATTCTTGTCCAATTAGAGTTTTTAACCAATCTTGTGCATCCAACAAGTTCATTTGTGTCATTGGATTAATAGTTAGGTCATTTTCGCCCTCCCGAGGCATATTCTTGTCCAATTAGGGTTTTTAACCAATCTTGTGCATCCAATAGGTGTATTTGTGTCATTGGATGATCAATTAGGTTATTTTCGTCCTCCCTAGGCTTATTCTTGTCCAATTAGGGTTTTTAACCAATCTTGTGTTGGTACCAGTAACCTCTGTTAAATGAAAATTATGCGGAAGATTACCTATTTTTAGAGATATGCGCAGCAGTTTAACAAATCGTACATTTATTAAACACAGCATCAGAATAAGGTCCCAAAACTACAATACAAATGAATGCACAAAGTATATGGATCAAAGAATATATTGAGAGATGCACCAGTTACGTTTATTGTTCAAGATATTGATTCACTT
The DNA here is from genome assembly GCA_037974775.1 of Cicer pinnatifidum. Lineage (NCBI taxonomy): Eukaryota > Viridiplantae > Streptophyta > Magnoliopsida > Fabales > Fabaceae > Cicer > Cicer pinnatifidum. Next base: position 46,992 of record JBBPBR010001089.1, read on the forward strand.
ACAATCATGCTGGAAACAGTCTTTCATGTAGTATCAAAGTATGCAGAAAGATATTCAAGCATTCAATCAATATCAGACAAATACACACTGCAGAAATTAAAAAGAGATAAGGGTAAGAAAGATTGTACGCAGTGATTTATACTGGTTCAGCCGTTGTTGAACGACCTACATCCAGTCCCAAGATCAAATCCAATCTTGGCCTTTCCAATAGAATATCTCAGAATCCGTTTACAGATGTTCTAGCTCCTCGCCTATCAATCTAAAACGATTCTTTCTATTCTATTCTTATCTCCCTGAATCCCAGAGTTTATCTCCCATAAACTCTTCCAAGATTACAGTCAAGTTTCTTCTTGATGAGACCTCTCAATCACAGAAGATAACTACCAGTTAAGACTGGATTTCTCAATGTTATTTGTTTTAAGAATTTGTTTACAGATGTATCTAATCAGAAATTACACAGAAATTTCTTCAACAGTTTTCTTCTCTAAAGTTGTTTCTCCAGCAATCTTTCTTAGTTCTTGTGGATCATGAAAGATGAATCTTCATAACTGAAAAAGTAATGTTCAAAGTTATTTCACAGTGAGAAACAAAGATGTCAGAAAGTTATGTGTATGTTGTTGTGTATTTTGTTGTGTATATTGAGAAGATACTGAAAAACAGTTTATATAGTTTCAGGAAAAACAACATATGCATCGATTTATCCAATCGATTCATTAAAGTCATAATGCTGGTTAATCGATTTCCTCAATCGATTTCGCGAGTCTTGTTTTTCTTGAATCTTGAAACTGTACATACTAATCGATTTGCTCAATCGATTATTTTAAGTAGTTCTTCAAACTTTGATGACAGTATATGATTAAATCGATTTGCAGAATCGACTTGATGTGTTTTGTTCAAACAACGAGATCAAAACCATCGATGTGCTTAATCGATTTAACCATTCAGTCATCTCTGTTTATAAAACTTTTATGTCAATCGATTGTGCCAATCGATTGTGGATCTTAAGTCTGAAGAACTTTTCATCAGTTGGGTTATTCAATCGATTTACCAAGTCGATTGATACCAACTTTTATTACACAGATGTATATAAACAGATTGTAGTAATCGATTGTGTATGTTCCAGACCTGAGTTATTTTGAGACTTGTTTTAGTGAATCGATTGGCCTAATCGATTTAGTAAACAGGTTTGGCTCTGGGACATTACCAATCGATTGTTTCAATCGGTGTAGACAAAAACACAATTAAAGAAGTGATTATTTCAATCGATTTGCCAAATCGATTGCCTGCAAAACGTGCTACTGACTTGCACATTTTAAATTCAGTAAGCATGTCAATCGATTTGTCCAATCGATTTAAACAATCAGTTTAGTCTTGGTGATTCACTCAATCGATGTGCCTAATCGATTTGTGGCAAACTGGCTCTCTGACTTGTACAATTTATTTTCCAATATGTGTACCAATCGATTTGGAGAATCGATTGATAGCCCGTTTGTTTTCTTTAAGGATGTACAAATCGATTGTGCTAATCGATTGGGTAACACCAAACTTTGTAAACTTATTCAACCCTGTTATAGAATCGATTGTACTAATCGATGTGCTCATGGATCTTCAAGATTTTGTTGATTCCTTGAGTTCCAAGCAATTGTCTCGAGTATGTAGGATTGAATTTGTTGTTCCTGAAATTTTTCTCAGTTGACAATGTTAGATGTATTTCAAATTGGATGCTTGTCAATAACATCAAAAACGAACATATGTCTAACAGGATGATCAATTAGGTCATTTTCGTCCTCCCTAGGCTAATTCTTGTCCAATTAGGGTTTTTAACCAATCTTGTGCATCCAATAGGTGTGTTTGTGTCATTGGATGATCAATTAGGTCATTTTCGTCCTCCCTAGACTTATTCTTGTCCAATTAGGGTTTTTAACCAATCTTGTGCATCCAATAACTTTGTTTGTGTGATTGAATTAATATTTAGGTCATTTTCATCCTCCCTAGGCATATTCTTGTCCAATTAGGGTTTTTAACCAATCTTGTGCATCCAATAGGTGTGTTTGTGTCATTGGATGATCAATTAGGTCATTTTCGTCCTCCCTAGGCATATTCTTGTCCAATTAGGGTTTTTAACCAATCTTGTGCATCCAATAGGTGTGTTTGTGTCATTGGATGATCAATTAGGTCATTTTAGTCCTCCCTAGGCATATTCTTGTCCAATTAGGGTTTTTAACCAATCTTGAGCATCCAATAAGTTCATTTGTGTCATTGGATTAACATTTAGGTCATATCCGTCCTCCCTAGGCATATTCTTGTCCAATTAGGGTTTTTAACCAATCTTGTGCATCCAATAGGTGTGTTTGTGTCATTGGATGATCAATTAGGTCATTTTCGTCCTCCCTAGGCATATTCTTGTCCAATTAGGGTTTTTAACCAATCTTGTGCATCCAATAGGTGTGTTTGTGTCATTGGATGATCAATTAGGTCATTTTCGTCCTCGCTAGGCGTATTCTTGTCCAATTAGGGTTTTTAACCAATCTTGTGCATCCAATAGGTGTGTTTGTGTCATTGGATGATCAATTAGGTCATTTTCGTCCTCCCTAGGCTTATTCTTGTCCAATTAGGGTTTTTAACCAATCTTGTGCATCCAATAACTTTGTTTGCGTCATTGAATTAATATTTAGGTCATTTTCCTCCGCCCTAGGCATATTCTTGTGCAATTTGGGTTTTTAACCAATGTTGTGCATCCAATAGGTCTGTTTGTGTCATTGGATGATCAATTAGGTCATTTTCGTCCTCCCTAGGCTTATTCTTGTCCAATTAGGGTTTTTAACCAATCTTGTGCATCCAATAAGTTCATTTGTGTCATTGGATTAACATTTAGGTCATTTTCGTCCTGCCCAGGCATATTCTTGTCCAATTAGGGTTTTTAACCAATCTTGTGCATCCAATAGGTGTGTTTGTGTCATTGGATGATCAATTAGGTTATTTTCGTCCTCCCTAGGCTTATTCTTGTCCAATTAGGGTTTTTAACCAATCTTGTGCATCCAATAGGTGTGTTTGTGTCCTTGGATGATCAATTTGGTCATTTTTGTCCTCCCTAGGCATATTCTTGTCCAACTTGGGTTTTTAACCAATCTTGTGCATCCAATAGGTGTGTTTGTGTCATTGGATGATCAATTAGGTTATTTTCGTCCTCCCTAGGCTTATTCTTGTCCAATTAGGGTTTTTAACCAATCTTGTGCATCCAATAGGTGTGTTTATGTCATTGGATGATCAATTAGGTCATTTTCGTCCTCCCTATGCTTATTCTTGCCCAATTAGGGTTTTTAACCAATCTTGTGCATCCAATAAGTTGAGTTGTGTCATTGGATTAGCATTTAGGTCATTTTCGTCCTCCCTAGGCTTATTCTTGTCCAATTAGGGTTTTTAACCAATCTTGTGCTTCCAATAGGTGTGTTTGTGTCATTGGATGATCAATTAGGTCATTTTCGTCCTCCCTAGGCCTATTCTTCTCCAATTAGGGTTTTTAACCAATCTTGTGCATCCAATAGGTGTGTTTGTGTCATTGGATGATCAATTAGGTCATTTTCTGTTGGTACCAGTAACCTCTGTTAAATGAAAATTATGCGGAAGATTACCTATTTTTAGAGATATGCGCAGCAGTTTAACAAATCGTACATTTATTAAACACAGCATCAGAATAAGGTCCCAAAACTACAATACAAATGAATGCACAAAGTATATGGATCAAAGAATATATTGAGAGATGCACCAGTTACGTTTATTGTTCAAGATATTGATTCACTTACAATCATGCTGGAAACAGTCTTTCAGGTAGTATCAAAGTATGCAGAAAGATATTCAAGCATTCAATCAATATCAGACAAATACACACTGCAGAAATTAAAAAGAGATAAGGGTAAGAAAGATTGTACGCAGTGATTTATACTGGTTCAGCCGTTGTTGAACGACCTACATCCAGTCCCAAGATCAAATCCAATCTTGGCCTTTCCAATAGAATATCTCAGAATCCGTTTACAGATGTTCTAGCTCCTCGCCTATCAATCTAAAACAATTCTTTCTATTCTATTCTTATCTCCCTGAATCCCAGAGTTTATCTCCCATAAACTCTTCCAAGATTACAGTCAAGTTTCTTCTTGATGAGACCTCTCAATCACAGAAGATAACTACCAGTTAAGACTGGATTTCTCAATGTTATTTGTTTTAAGAATTTGTTTACAGATGTATCTAATCAGAAATTACACAGAAATTTCTTCAACAGTTTTCTTCTCTAAAGTTGTTTCTCCAGCAATCTTTCTCAGTTCTTGTGGATCATGAAAGATGAATCTTCATAACTGAAAAAGTAATGTTCAAAGTTATTTCACAGTGAGAAACAAAGATATCAGAAAGTTATGTGTATGTTGTTGTGTATATTGAGAAGATACTGAAAAACAGTTTATATAGTTTCAGGAAAAACAACATATGCATCGATTTATCCAATCGATCCATTAAAGTCATAATGCTGGTTAATCGATTTCCTCAATCGATTTCGCGAGTCTTGTTTTTCTTGAATCTTGAAACTGTACATACTAATCGATTTGCTCAATCGATTATTTTAAGTAGTTCTTCAAACTTTGATGACAGTATATGATTAAATCGATTTGCAGAATCGACTTGATGTGTTTTGTTCAAACAACGAGATCAAAACCATCGATGTGCTTAATCGATTTAACCATTCAGTCATCTCTGTTTATAAAACTTTTATGTCAATCGATTGTGCCAATCGATTGTGGATCTTAAGTCTGAAGTACTTTTCATCAGTTGGGTTATTCAATCGATTTACCAAGTCGATTGATACCAACTTTTATTACACAGATGTATATAAACAGATTGTAGTAATCGATTGTGTATGTTCCAGGCCTGAGTTATTTTGAGACTTGTTTTAGTGAATCGATTGGCCTAATCGATTTAGTAAACAGGTTTGGCTCTGGGACATTACCAATCGATTGTTTCAATCGGTGTAGACAAAAACACAATTAAAGAAGTGATTATTTCAATCGATTTGCCAAATCGATTGCCTGCAAAACGTGCTACTGACTTGCACATTTTAAATTCAGTAAGCATGTCAATCGATTTGTCCAATCGATTTAAACAATCAGTTTAGTCTTGGTGATTCACTCAATCGATGTGCCTAATCGATTTGTGGCAAACTGGCTCTCTTACTTGTACAATTTATTTTCCAATATGTGTACCAATCGATTTGGAGAATCGATTGATAGCCCGTTTGTTTTCTTTAAGGATGTACAAATCGATTGTGCTAATCGATTGGGTAACACCAAACTTTGTAAACTTATTCAACCCTGTTATAGAATCGATTGTACTAATCGATGTGCTCATGGATCTTCAAGATTTTGTTGATTCCTTGAGTTCCAAGCAATTGTCTCGAGTATGTAGGATTGAATTTGTTGTTCCTGAAATTTTTCTCAGTTGACAATGTTAGATGTATTTCAAATTGGATGCTTGTCAATAACATCAAAAACGAACATATGTCTAACAATCTCCCCCTTTTTGATTTAAGTGACAAACATGCAATTTTAACTTGAGAAAAATAATTATGAGTAACAGTTTTAGTAGAGCTCCCCCTAAGTTCAATATTCATAGAGAGTAAAGATAATGATTAGGAGCAATAAAACTGATAAAATAAAGCACAAGTTATAATTTACAAGTTATAATTTACAAGTTATAATTTCTCTCCCCCTTTTGTCAGTTAAGGCAAAAAGTGGTGAAAGAGAAATGTTAGCTCCCCCTGAGCAAACCTGAATACTGCTCTACAAAGAATCTAGAAAAGATTAGTAATAACAAGCAGTAATGCCAGTAATATTTTAACTTAGTTGAAAACACTTTTGAAATAGTGTACAAAACAGATTATGGCGCGCACTAGACAATATGAAAATGAAATGCAGCATTTGAAATGATTAACAATCTCAAGGTTCATAAATCAAACAGAATTACATTCATCATGATCATTACAAAACGAAAGCAAAAAGAAACAAAGACAAACAAAACTAAGAAGCCTAAGGTCCTAAACGCCTAGAGATGCTGGTCCTCATTATTAGCAGGGGATGAGGCTGAGACCGCTGTATTAACCTCAGCAGGTGTCTCCTCACCATGAGTTGCAGCAATCTCTACTGTTGTTGGAGCAGGTTCTTCAGCCGCCTGTCTTCCTATTTCAACAACATCGCTGAAGGACAACTTAATGCCCAGATGTTCCTGAATAGCTGCCATGCTTGCGCCATCTGATTTTGGTCTGCTTGAATCTTCTGAATAGCAGCTTCAATCCTTTCATGAGATGCCTCCATCTTAGCGTTGTGAACTGCTTGTGCTGCCATAAATTCAAGCAGTTTGGTGAGCACTTCCGATTCTGCTGAAACATTCTCCGCAGCTGGTTGTTCAACACCTTGCTGGGTTTGTTCAGTAGAAGTCTGAGGTCGCTTCCAAACTCCATTGACTTTTCGCAGCTGCATTTGGTTCACGATGGATTCACCAAATGTTAGGACGGTCTTCGAGACTTCTTCACCCTTCAGAGATACCTTGAAGTGAGTGAGAATCTTCGTGACGAGCTGTGGATACGGAAGTACCAATTTCCCTTGAGCAGCTTCTAGCATGTGCCTGAGAACAATCCATGCCCAGCTCATCTTGAGCTCTTTACATAGACCCCACAGTAGCACAATATCCAGCCGTTGCACAACTGCGTGATTTCCGGAACGTGGAATCAGCATCCGGGTGAGGGCGTACATCAGCATCCGTTGCTGAACCTTCATCTGGCCTATAGGGAGTGAAACAGATTCCACGAACCCTTCGACCATAAGATCCTGCACAGCTGCTTGCCTATCCAGATACTCTTCCCATCCGTCGTCATCAGCGTCTGCTTCGGTGCTGCCATCCACTGAGTTTCCAAAGTAGGGAAGTCCTGACAGAGTAGAGAACTCGTCGAAAGACATCGAAATCTTCTTCCCTTTGACTGTTGCTTTGAAGCCGGTGTCGGTCATCTTGAAATTTGAGTAGAATATCCGTATAAGATTCGGATATGTATCAAGCGAACATGATAAGAAGTCTTCTAAACCATGAAACCGGAGATGGTTTTGAAATGAAAAACCATTACTGTCGAAGTAGCTGAAGTCCAAGATGCGTGCTTCGTGTATTTTCCGATTTACAAAAGCTTGCGGAAGTTTGAATTCATCAGCTTGATTTGGTGGAGGAGCAGTTGATTTCTTTGGAGTAGTCTTTTTCTGTGGAGTATTCTTTTTCTTTTTCCTTTGTGATATTTCCTTCATTGCGTCAGCTAGCAATTTTTCAGTCGGAGCTTCCTTTCTCTTTTTGGGTTTACCTTGATCAGGGGCAATACCTTTACCCTTATCTTGAGAAGCAATCTTGTGTGTAGGTATTGGTACCCGTTTTGGAAGAGTGGGTGGTGGAGACGGAGTCCTCCCACTAGATGAAGAAGATGAAGGTGAAAGAGAAGGAGTTCGGGGTTGAGTTTGCTTAACACGAGCCATTAACAAAAATTGTGACACGATGAAGATTTGAAGGAAAGAAAAGTGTTTGGGAGTTGAAAAACAGAAACTTTTTGAGAAATATTGCAGAAAATTGAAGTTGCAATCGATTAGGAAGATTGGAAAAGGATGGAAAATCGATTGTCACTGTTCCTTTTATAGAAAAAAAACCAGAAATCGATTTCTCAAATCGATTTGATGACCGTTACTGGGGAAGATCAACCAACAGAGCCGTTAGATCCTGCAACGGCTAGTAAAAACTGCAACGGTAACTATGCCAATCGATTACCCAAATCGATTCATGAAGTTACGCAATCGATTACCCAAATCGATTTCGTATCAACTTAACAGTTCTCACATCAGTTTAACTCAGAAACCACTTCAACAACTAACTCAGAGTCGATGTCCCCAATCGATTCTTTTAAAGAAATCAACAGGCTCAATCGATTTCCCAAATCGATTTCGAGCAATTTCAGAAGACTTTCATCTCAGTTCAGAAAATACCTGCCTCAGCATCAATTTACCAAATCGATTCTTTTAAAGAAATAAAAACCACATATAAATCAATCGATTTCCCAAATCGATTTCGTGTTCACAGTTTTGATAAAAAAAGACATATTATGGGTCACATCGATTAGGTCAATCGATTGTGTAACACATTTTCATGTGTAATCACAGGACAATCGATTTTGCAAATCGATTTGACACATAATTCAGATCTGACTAGGATCAATTATGCCTAATTTCATCCTAATGTGACGGAAACTTTCCTTTGGCAATGCTTTGGTGAAGATGTCTGCTAGCTGTTCAGTTGTGTTGACGTATTCCAACTTGATATTCCCACACTGAAACTGATCTCGAATGAAGTGATGCCGAATCTCGATATGCTTGGTCCTGGAATGCATAACTGGGTTCTTAGTGATACTGATCGCACTTGTGTTGTCGCACAAGATAGGAACAGTTCCTAAGTCCACACCAAAGTCTAACAAATGCTGTTTCATCCACATGATCTGAGCACAGCAACTTCCAGCTGCAATGTACTCAGCTTCTGCTGTTGACAAAGCGATACTGGTTTGCTTCTTGCTGAACCAAGATACAAGTGAATTACCCAGCAAATGACAAGTACCAGAGGTACTCTTCCTATCCAGTTTGCACCCAGCAAAATCTGAATCTGAATACCCAACCAAAGAACAAGTTGATCCCTTAGGATACCATAAACCAAGGTTCCTAGTTCCAACTAAATACCTGAAAATCCTCTTAACTGCACTAAGGTGAGACTCCTTAGGATTTGATTGATACCTCGCACACAAACAAACACTGAACATGATGTCAGGCCTGCTTGCTGTGAGATAGAGCAATGATCCTATCATGCCTCTATACCTTGTAACATCCACTGGTTTACCCAACTCATCTCTATCTAAAAGGTTTCCTTGGCTCATAGGAGTATCAATGGGCTTGAAGCTATCAAATGAAAATTTCTTTATCAAGTCATTACAATATTTTGTTTGACTAATGAAGATACCTTGCTTGCTTTGGTTAATTTGAAATCCCAAAAAGTATGACAGTTCACCCATCATTGACATTTCAAATTGACCTTTCATTAGATTTTCAAAATTTTTGCATAGCTTATCATTTGTAGATCCAAATATTATGTCATCAACATAAACTTGGACCAGCAAGATATCTTTATCAGTAGTTTGTATGAAAAGAGTTTTATCCACATTTCCTCTTAAGAAATTTTGTGAAATGAGAAAGTTGCTAAGTTTCTCATACCAAGCTCTAGGAGCTTGTTTCAATCCATAGAGAGCTTTTGTTAGCTTGTAGACATGATTTGGAAATTCTGTATTTTCAAAACCAGGTGTTTGTCTAACAAAAACTTCTTCTTGGATCTCACCATTGAGAAAGGCACTTTTCACATCCATTTGATAAAGCTTAAAGTCCATTATACAAGCATAAGCAAGGAGGATTCTAATGGCTTCTAGTCTTGCTACAGGGGCATAGGTTTCATCAAAATCTACTCCCTCCTCTTGGTTGTAACCCTTGGCCACTAACCTAGCTTTATTTCTAGTTATAACACCATTCTCATCTAGCTTGTTCCTAAACACCCACCTAGTTCCTATGATATGCTGGTTTTCTGGTTTAGGTACTAGCTCCCACACTTTGTTCCTCTCAAACTGGTTTAACTCCTCTTGCATGGCTATTATCCAGTCAGGGTCCAAAAGTGCTTCTTTAATGTTTTTGGGTTCTACTTGGGAAACAAAGGCTGTAAGGTTGCAAAATTCTCTAAGGGATTTTCTGGTTGAAACACCTTTTGAAATCTCTCCAATAATATTGTCTATGGGATGGTTCTTGGCAAACTTCCACTCTTTGGGTAGATCATCTTCCCTAATAGGTTCTACGCAGTCAGGATTGGTTGGAGGTTCAGGTTCACTGGTTTCTATAGGTTCAGAATCAACAATATCGTCCAATGAGTTACCAACTGTAGTAAGAGTGCTGTTCAAGTTTTCATCAAATTTGACATGGACAGACTCCTCTATAGTTTTGGTTCTTTTATTGTAGATTCTATATGCCTTACTAACCTGGGAATACCCCAAAAAGATGCCCTCGTCTGCTTTAGGATCAAATTTACCTAGATGTCCCTTGCCATTGTTTAACACAAAGCACTTACACCCAAAAATCCTAAAGTAGGAGATGTTAGGCTTTCTCCCTTTGTATAACTCATAAGGAGTTTTCTTAAGAAAGGGCCTAATCAACACTCTATTGATAACATGTGTGGCAGTGTTAATCGCATCAGCCCAGAAATACTTGGGAGTATTTGAGTCTTTCAGCATGGTCCTAGCCAACTCTTCTAAAGACCTATTCTTTCTCTCCACTACACCATTCTGCTGAGGTGTCCTATGGGCTGAAAACATGTGATGTATGCCATTCTCTTCACAGAAAGTATCAAAAGAATCATTTTGGAATTCACCTCCATGATCACTCTTGATGGATATAATTTTCTGACTTGTTTCATTTTGAACTAATTTCGCGAACTTTTTAAAGACAGAAAAAGCGTCACTTTTATGAGTCAGAAAATATGTCCATGTGAACCGAGAATAATCATCGATCAACACAAAACCATACAAGTTACCACCAAAACTTCTAATCTGAGATGGTCCAAACAAATCCATGTGCATCCGATAGGTGTGTTTGTGTCATTGGATGATCAATTAGGTCATTTTCGTCCTCCCTAGGCTTATTCTTGTCCAATTAGGGTTTTTAACCAATCTTGTGCATCCGATAAGTTTGTTTGTGTCATTGAATTAATATTTAGGTCATTTTCGTCCTCCCTAGGCATATTCTTGTCCAATAAGGGTTTTTAACCAAACTTGTGCATCCAATAGGTGTGTTTGTGTCATTGGATGATCAATTAGGTCATTTTCGTCCTCCCTAGGCTTATTCTTGTCCAATTAGGGTTTTTAACAAATCTTGTGCATCCAATAGGTGTGTTTGTGTCATTGGATGATCAATTAGGTCATTTTCGTCCTCCCTAGGCTTATTCTTGTCCAATTACGGTTTTTAACAAATCTTGTGCATCCAATAAGTTCATTTTTGTCATTGGATGATCAATTAGGTCATTTTCATCCTCCCTAGGCTTATTCTTGTCCAATTAGGGTTTTTAACCAATCTTGTGCATCCAATAGGTGTGTTTGTGTCATTGGATGATCAATTAGGTTATTTTCGTCCTTCCTAGGCTTACTCTTATCCAATTAGGGTTTTTAACCAATGTTGTGCATCCAATAAGTTCATTTGTGTCATTGGATTAACATTTAGGTCATTTTCGTCCTCCCTAGACATATTCTTGTCCAATTAGGGTTTTTAACCAATCTTGTGCATCCAATAACTTTGTTTGTGTCATTGAATTAATATTTAGGTCATTTTCGTCCTCCCTAGGCATATTCTTGTCCAATTAGGGTTTTTAACCAATCTTGTGCATCCAATAGGTGTGTTTGTGTCATTGGATGATCAATTAGGTCATTTTCGTCCTCCCTAGGCATATTCTTGTCCAATTAGGGTTTTTAACCAATCTTGTGCATCCAATAGGTGTGTTTGTGTCATTGGATGATCAATTAGGTCATTTTCGTCCTCCCTAGGCATATTCTTGTCCAATTAGGGTTTTTAACCAATCTTGTGCATCCAATAAGTTCATTGGTGTCATTGGATGATCAATTAGGTCATTTTCGTCCTCACTAGGCATATTCTTGTCCAACTAGGGTTTTAAACCAATCTTGTGCATCTAATAGGTGTGTTTGTGTCATTGGATGATCAATTAGGTCGTTTTCGTCCTCCCTAGGCCTATTCTTGTCCAATTAGGGTTTTTAACCAATCTTGTGCATCCAATAGGTGTGCTTGTGTCATTGGATGATCAATTAGGTCATTTTCGTCCTCCCTAGGCTTATTCTTGTCCAATTAGGGTTTTTAACCAATCTTGTGCATCCAATAACTTTGTTTGTGTCATTGAATTAATATTTAGGTCATTTTCGTCCTCCATAGGCATATTCTTGTCCAACTTGGGTTTTTAACCAATCTTGTGCATCCAATAGGTGTGTTTGTGTCATTGGATGATCAATTAGGTCATTTTCGTCCTCCATAGGCTTATTCTTGTCCAATTAGGGTTTTTAACCAATCTTGTGCATCCAATAAGTTGAGTTGTGTCATTGGATTAACATTTAGGTCATTTTCGTCCTCCCTAGGCTTATTCTTGTCCAATTAGGGTTTTTAACCAATCTTGTGCATCCAATAGGTGTGTTTGTGTAATTGGATGATCAATTAGGCCATTTTCGTCCTCTCTAGGCATATTCTTGTCCAATTAGGGTTTTTAACCAATCTTGTGCATCCAATAGGTGTGTTTGTGTCATTGGATGATCAATTAGGTCATTTTCGTCCTCCCTAGGCATATTCTTGTCCAATTAGGGTTTTTAACCAATCTTGTGCATCCAATAGGTGTGTTTGTGTCATTGGATGATCAATTAGGTCATTTTCGTCCTCGCTAGGCGTATTCTTGTCCAATTAGGGTTTTTAACCAATCTTGTGCATCCAATAGGTGTGTTTGTGTCATTGGATGATCAATTAGGTCATTTTCGTCCTCCCTAGGCTTATTCTTGTCCAATTAGGGTTTTTAACCAATCTTGTGCATCCAATAAATGTGTTTGTGTCATTGGATGATCAATTAGGTCATTTTCGTCCTCCCTAGGCATATTCTTGTCCAATTAGGGTTTTTAACCAATCTTGTGCATCCAATAGGTGTGTTTGTGTCATTGGATGATCAATTAGGTCATTTTCGTCCTTCTTAGGCTTATTCTTGTCCAATTAGGGTTTTTAACTAATCTTGTGCATCCAATAAGTTCATTTGTGTCATTGGATGATCAATTAGGTCATTTTCGTCCTCCCTAGGCTTATTCTTGTCCAATTAGGGTTTTTAACCAATCTTGTGCATCCAATAGGTGTGTTTGTGTCATTGCATGATCAATTAGGTCATTTTCGTCCTACCTAGGCATATTCTTGTCCGATTAGGGTTTTTAACCAATCTTGTGCATCCAATAGGTGTGTTTGTGTCATTGGATGATCAATTAGGCCATTTTCTTCCTCCCTAGGCATATTCTTGTCCAATTAGGGTTTTTAACCAATCTTGTGCATCCAATAAGTTGAGTTGTGTCATTGGATTAACATTTAGGTCATTTTCGTCCTCCCTAGGCTTATTCTTGTCCAATTAGGGTTTTTAACCAATCTTGTGCATCCAATAAGTTCATTTGTGTCATTGGATTAACATTTAAGTCATTTTCGTCCTCCCTAGGCATATTCTTGTCCAATTAGAGTTTTAGACCAATCTTGTGCATCCAATAGGTGTGTTTGTGTCATTGGATGATCAATTAGGTTATTTTCGTCCTCCCTAGGCTTATTCTTGTCCAATTAGGGTTTTTAACTAATCTTGTCATCCAATTAGTTCATTTGTGTCATTGGATGATCAATTAGGTCATTTTCGTCCTCCCTAGGCATATTCTTGTCCAATTAGGGTTTTTAACCAATCTTGTGCATCCAATAGGTGTGTTTGTGTCATTGGATGATCAATTAGGTCATTTTCGTCCTCCCTAGGCTTATTCTTGTCCAATTAGGGTTTTTAACCAATCTTGTGCATCCAATAAGTTCATTTGTGTCATTGGATTAACATAATGTCATTTTCGTCATCCCTAGGCATATTCTTGTCCAATTAGGGTTTTTAACCAATCTTGTGCATCCAATAGGTGTGTTTGTGTCATTGGATGATCAATTAGGTCATTTTCGTCCTCCCTAGGCATATTCTTGTCCAATTAGGGTTTTTAACCAATCTTGTGCATCCAATAGGTGTGTTTGTGTCATTGGATGATCAATTAGGTCATTTTCGTCCTCCCTAGGCTTATTCTTGTCCAATTAGGGTTTTTAACCAATCTTGTGCATCCAATAGGTGTGTTTGTGTCATTGGATGATCAATTAGGTCATTTTTGTCCTCCCTAAGCTTATTCTTGTCCAATTAGGGTTTTTAACCAATATTGTGCATCCAATAATTTCATTTCTGTCATTGGATGATCAATTAGGTCATTTTCATCCTCCCTAGGCATATTCTTGTCCAACTAGGGTTTTTAACCAATCTTGTGCATCCAATAGGTGTGTTTGTGTTATTGGATGATCAATTAGGTCATTTTCGTCCTCCCTAGGCTTATTCTTGTCCAATTAGGGTTTTTAACCAATCTTGTGGATCCAATAGGTGTGTTTGTGTCATTGGATGATCAATTAGGTCATTTTCGTCCTCCCTAGGCTTATTCTTGCCCAATTAGGGTTTTTAACCAATCTTGTGCATCCAATAAGTTGAGTTGTGTCATTGGATTAGCATTTAGGTCATTTTCGTCCTCCCTAGGCTTATTCTTGTCCAATTAGGATTTTTAACCAATCTTGTGCATCCAATAAGTTCATTTGTGTCATTGGATGATCAATTAGGTTATTTTCGTCCTCCCTAGGCATATTCTTGTCCAACTAGGGTTTTTATCCAATCTTGTGCATCCAATAGGTGTGTTTGTGTCATTGGATGATCAATTAGGTTATTTTCGTCCTCCCTAGGCTTATTCTTGTCCAATTAGGGTTTTTAACCAATCTTGTGCATCCAATAGGTGTGTTTGTGTCATTGGATGATCAATTAGGTCATTTTCGTCCTCCCTAGGCTTATTCTTGCCCAATTAGGGTTTTTAACCAATCTTGTGCATCCAATAAGTTGAGTTGTGTCATTGGATTAGCATTTAGGTCATTTTCGTCCTCCCTAGGAATATTCTTGTCCAATTAGGGTTTTTAACCAATCTTGTGCATCCAATAGGTGTGTTTGTGTCATTGGATGATCAATTAGGTCATTTTCGTTCTCCCTAGGCTTATTCTTGTCCAATTAGGGTTTTTAACCAATCTTGTGCATCCAATAAGTTCATTTGTGTTATTGGATTAACATTTAGGTAATATTCGTCCTCCCTAGGCATATTCTTGTCCAATTAGGGTTTTTAACCAATCTTGTGCATCCAATAGGTGTGTTTGTGTCATTGGATGATCAATTAGGTCATTTTCGTCCTCCCTAGGCATATTCTTGTCCAATTAGGGTTTTTAACCAATCTTGTGCATCCAATAGGTGTGTTTGTGTCATTGGATGATCAATTAGGTCATTTTCGTCCTCCCTAGGCTTATTCTTGTCCAATTAGGGTTTTTAACCAATCTTGTGCATCCAATAAGTTCATTTCTGTCATTGGATTAACATTTAGGTCATTTTCGTTCTCCCTAGGCATATTCTTGTCCAATTAGGGTTTTTAACCAATCTTGTGCATCCAATAGGTGTGTTTGTGTCATTGGATGATCAATTTAGGTCATTTTCGTTCTCCCTAGGCATATTCTTGTCCAATTAGGGTTTTTAATCATTCTTGTGCATCCAATAGGTGTGTTTGTGTCATTGGATGATCAATTAGGTCATTTTCGTCCTCCCTAGGCATATTCTTGTCCAATTAGGGTTTTTAACCAATCTTGTGCATCCAATAGGTGTGTTTGTGTCATTGGATGATCAATTAGGTCATTTTCGTCCTCCCTATGCTTATTCTTGTCCAATTAGGGTTTTTAACCAATCTTGTGCATCCATTAGGTGTGTTTCTGTCATTGGATGATCAATTAGGTCATTTTCGTCCTCCCTAGGCTTATTCTTGTCCAATTAGGGTTTTTAACCAATCTTGTGCATCCAATAAGTTCATTTGTGTCATTGGATTAACATTTAGGTCATTTTCGTCCTGCCCAGGCATATTCTTGTCCAATTAGGGTTTTTAACCAATCTTGTGCATCCAATAGGTGTGTTTGTGTCATTGGATGATCAATTAGGTTATTTTCGTCCTCCCTAGGCTTATTCTTGTCCAATTAGGGTTTTTAACCAATCTTGTGCATCCAATAGGTGTGTTTGTGTCCTTGGATGATCAATTTGGTCATTTTTGTCCTCCCTAGGCATATTCTTGTCCAACTTGGGTTTTTAACCAATCTTGTGCATCCAATAGGTGTGTTTGTGTCATTGGATGATCAATTAGGTTATTTTCGTCCTCCCTAGGCTTATTCTTGTCCAATTAGGGTTTTTAACCAATCTTGTGCATCCAATAGGTGTGTTTATGTCATTGGATGATCAATTAGGTCATTTTCGTCCTCCCTATGCTTATTCTTGCCCAATTAGGGTTTTTAACCAATCTTGTGCATCCAATAAGTTGAGTTGTGTCATTGGATTAGCATTTAGGTCATTTTCGTCCTCCCTAGGCTTATTCTTGTCCAATTAGGGTTTTTAACCAATCTTGTGCTTCCAATAGGTGTGTTTGTGTCATTGGATGATCAATTAGGTCATTTTCGTCCTCCCTAGGCCTATTCTTCTCCAATTAGGGTTTTTAACCAATCTTGTGCATCCAATAGGTGTGTTTGTGTCATTGGATGATCAATTAGGTCATTTTCTGTTGGTACCAGTAACCTCTGTTAAATGAAAATTATGCGGAAGATTACCTATTTTTAGAGATATGCGCAGCAGTTTAACAAATCGTACATTTATTAAACACAGCATCAGAATAAGGTCCCAAAACTACAATACAAATGAATGCACAAAGTATATGGATCAAAGAATATATTGAGAGATGCACCAGTTACGTTTATTGTTCAAGATATTGATTCACTTACAATCATGCTGGAAACAGTCTTTCAGGTAGTATCAAAGTATGCAGAAAGATATTCAAGCATTCAATCAATATCAGACAAATACACACTGCAGAAATTAAAAAGAGATAAGGGTAAGAAAGATTGTACGCAGTGATTTATACTGGTTCAGCCGTTGTTGAACGACCTACATCCAGTCCCAAGATCAAATCCAATCTTGGCCTTTCCAATAGAATATCTCAGAATCCGTTTACAGATGTTCTAGCTCCTCGCCTATCAATCTAAAACAATTCTTTCTATTCTATTCTTATCTCCCTGAATCCCAGAGTTTATCTCCCATAAACTCTTCCAAGATTACAGTCAAGTTTCTTCTTGATGAGACCTCTCAATCACAGAAGATAACTACCAGTTAAGACTGGATTTCTCAATGTTATTTGTTTTAAGAATTTGTTTACAGATGTATCTAATCAGAAATTACACAGAAATTTCTTCAACAGTTTTCTTCTCTAAAGTTGTTTCTCCAGCAATCTTTCTCAGTTCTTGTGGATCATGAAAGATGAATCTTCATAACTGAAAAAGTAATGTTCAAAGTTATTTCACAGTGAGAAACAAAGATATCAGAAAGTTATGTGTATGTTGTTGTGTATATTGAGAAGATACTGAAAAACAGTTTATATAGTTTCAGGAAAAACACCATATGCATCGATTTATCCAATCGATTCATTAAAGTCATAATGCTGGTTAATCGATTTCCTCAATCGATTTCGCGAGTCTTGTTTTTCTTGAATCTTGAAACTGTACATACTAATCGATTTGCTCAATCGATTATTTTAAGTAGTTTCTTCAAACTTTGATGACAGTATATGATTAAATCGATTTGCAGAATCGACTTGATGTGTTTTGTTCAAACAACGAGATCAAAACCATCGATGTGCTTAATCGATTTAACCATTCAGTCATCTCTGTTTATAAAACTTTTATGTCAATCGATTGTGCCAATCGATTGTGGATCTTAAGTCTGAAGTACTTTTCATCAGTTGGGTTATTCAATCGATTTACCAAGTCGATTGATACCAACTTTTATTACACAGATGTATATAAACAGATTGTAGTAATCGATTGTGTATGTTCCAGGCCTGAGTTATTTTGAGACTTGTTTTAGTGAATCGATTGGCCTAATCGATTTAGTAAACAGGTTTGGCTCTGGGACATTACCAATCGATTGTTTCAATCGGTGTAGACAAAAACACAATTAAAGAAGTGATTATTTCAATCGATTTGCCAAATCGATTGCCTGCAAAACGTGCTACTGACTTGCACATTTTAAATTCAGTAAGCATGTCAATCGATTTGTCCAATCGATTTAAACAATCAGTTTAGTCTTGGTGATTCACTCAATCGATGTGCCTAATCGATTTGTGGCAAACTGGCTCTCTGACTTGTACAATTTATTTTCCAATATGTGTACCAATCGATTTGGAGAATCGATTGATAGCCCGTTTGTTTTCTTTAAGGATGTACAAATAGATTGTGCTAATCGATTGGGTAACACCAAACTTTGTAAACTTATTCAACCCTGTTATAGAATCGATTGTACTAATCGATGTGCTCATGGATCTTCAAGATTTTGTTGATTCCTTGAGTTCCAAGCAATTGTCTCGAGTATGTAGGATTGAATTTGTTGTTCCTGAAATTTTTCTCAGTTGACAATGTTAGATGTATTTCAAATTGGATGCTTGTCAATAACATCAAAAACGAACATATGTCTAACATCTTGTGCATCCAATAGGTGTGTTTGTGTCATTGGATGATCAATTAGGTCATTTTCGTCCTCCCTAGGCATATTCTTGTCCAATTAGGGTTTTTAACCAATCTTGTGCATCCAATAAGTTTGTCTGTTTCATTGAATTAATATTTAGGTCATTTTCGTCCTCCCTAGGCATATTCTTGTCCAATTAGGGTTTTTAACGAATCTTGTGCATCCAATAGGTGTGTTTGTGTCATTGGATGATCAATTAGGTCATTTTCGTCCTCCCTAGGCTTATTCTTGTCCAATTAGGGTTTTTAACCAATCTTGTGCATCCAATAAGTT
>JBBPBR010001090.1:0-16442 GCA_037974775.1 Cicer pinnatifidum
GGATGCACAAGATTGGTTAAAAACCCTAAATGGACAAGAATAAGCCTAGGGAGGACGAAAATGACCTAATTGATCATCCAATGACACAAACACACCTATTGGATGCGCAAGATTGGTTAAAAACCCTAATTGGACAAGAATAAGCCTAGGGAGGACGAAAATGACCTAATTGATCCATCCAATGACACAAACACACCTATTGGATACACAAGATAGGTTAGAAACCCTAATTGGACAAGAATATGCCTAGGGAGGACGAAAATGACCTAAATGTTAATCCAATGACACAAATGAACTTATTGGATGCACAAGATTGGTTAAAAACCCTAATTGGACAAGAATAAGAATAGGGAGGACCAAAATGACCTAAATGTTAATCCAATGAAACAACTCAACTTATTGGATGCACAAGATTTATTAAAAACCCTAATTGGACAAGAATAAGCCTAGGGAGGACGAAAATGACCTAATTGATCATCCAATGACACAAACACACCTATTGGATACACAAGATAGGTTAGAAACCCTAATTGGACAAGAATATGCCTAGGGAGGACGAAAATGACCTAAATGTAAATCCAATGACACAAATGAACTTATTGGATGCACAAGATTGGTTAAAAACCCTAATTGGACAAAAATAAGCCTAGGGAGGACGAAAATGACCTAAATGTTAATCCAATGACACAACTCAACTTATTGGATGCACAAGATTGGTTAAAAACCCTAATTGGACAAGAATAAGCCTAGGGAGGACGAAAATGACCTAATTGATCATCCAATGACACAAACACACCTATTGGATGCACAAGATTGGTTAAAAACCCTAATTGGACAAGAATATGCCTAGGGAGGACGAAAATTACCTATATATTAATTCAATGACACAAACAAACTTATCGGATGCACAAGATTGGTTAAAAACCCTAATTGGACAAGAATAAGCCTAGGGAGGACGAAAATGACCTAATTGATCATCCAATGACACAAACACACCTATTGGATGCACAAGATTGGTTAAAAACCCTAATTGGACAAGAATATGCCTAGGGAGGAGGAAAATTACCTAAATATTAATTCAATGACACTAACAAAGTTATTGGATGCACAAGATTGGTTAAAAACCCTAATTGGACAAGAAAAAGCCTAGGGAGGACGAAAATGACCTAAATGTTAATCCAATGACACAACTCAACTTATTGGATGCACAAGATTGGTTAAAAACCCTAATTGGACAAGAATATGCCTAGGGAGGACGAAAATGACCTAAATGTTAATCCAATGACACAAATGAACTTATTGGATGCACAAGATTGGTTAAAAACCCTAATTGGACAAGAATAAGCCTAGGGAGGACGAAAATGACCTAATTGATCATCCAATGACACAAACACACCTATTGGATGCACAAGATTGGTTAAAAACCCTAATTGGACAAAAATAAACCTAGGGAGGACGAAAATGGCCTAATTGATCATCCAATGACACAAACACACCTATTGGATGCACAAGATTGGTTAAAAACCCTAATTGGACAAGAATATGCCTAGGGAGGACGAAAATACCCTAATTGATCACCCAATGACACAAAGACACCTATTGGATGCACAAGATTGGTTAAAAACCCTAATTTGACAATAATATGCCTAGGGAGGACGAAAATGACCTAAATGTTAATCCAATGACACAAATGAACTTATTGGATGCACAAGATTGGTTAAAAACCCTAATTGGACAAGAATAAGCCTAGGGAGGACGAAAATGACCTAATTGATCATCCAATGACACAAACACACCTATTGGATGCACAAGATTGGTTAAAAACCCTAATTGGACAAGAATAAGCCTAGAGAGGACCAAAATGACCTAATTGATCATCCAATGACACAAGCACACCTATTGGATACACAAGATTGGTTAAAAACCCTAATTGGACAAGAATATGCCTAGGGAGGACGAAAATGACCTAAATGTTAATCCAATGACACAAATGAACTTATTGGATGCACAAGATTGGTTAAAAACCCTAATTGGACAAGAATAAGCCTAGGGGGGACGAAAATGACCTAAATATTAATTCAATGACACAAACAAAGTTATTGGATGCACAAGATTGGTTAAAAACCCTAATTGGACAAGAATAAGCCTAGGGAGGACGAAAATGACCTAATTGATCATCCAATGACACAAACACACCTATTGGATGCACAAGATTGGTTAAAAACCCTAATTGGACAAGAATAAGCCTAGGGAGGACGAAAATGAACTAAATGTTAATCCAATGACACAACTCAACTTATTGGATGCACAAGATTGGTTAAAAACCCTAATTGGACAAGAATAAGCCTAGGGAGGACGAAAATGACCTAAATGTTAATCCAATGACACAACTCAACTTATTGGATGCACAAGATTGGTTAAAAACCCTAATTGGACAAGAATAAGCCTAGGGAGGACGAAAATGACCTAATTGATCATCCAATGACACAAACACACCTATTGGATGCACAAGATTGGTTAAAAACCCTAATTGGACAAGAATATGTCTAGAGAGGACGAAAATGACCTAATTGATCATCCAATGACACAAACACACCTATTGGATGCACAAGATTAGTTAAAAACCCTAATTGGACAAGAATATGCCTAGGGAGGACGAAAATGACCTAATTGATCATCCAATGACACAAATGAACTTATTGGATGCACAAGATTAGTTAAAAACCCTAATTGGACAAGAATAAGCCTAGGGAGGACGAAAATGACCTAATTGATCAGTCAATGACACAAACACACCTATTGGATGCACAAGATTGGTTAAAAACCCTAATTGGACAAGAATAAGCCTAGGGAGGACGAAAATGACCTAATTGATCATCCAATGACACAAACACACCTATTGGATGCACAAGATTGGTTAAAAACCCTAATTGGACAAGAATATGCCTTGAGAGATCGAAAATGACCTAAATTGATCATCCAATGACACAAACACACCTATTGGATGCACAAGATTGGTTAAAAACCCTAATTGGACAAGAATATGCCTAGGGAGGACGAAAATGACCTAAATGTTAATCCAATGACACAAATGAACTTATTGGATGCACAAGATTGGTTAAAAACCCTAATTGGACAAGAATAAGCCTAGGGAGGACGAAAATTACCTAAATGTTAATCCAATGACACAACTCAACTTATTGGATGCACAAGATTGGTTAAAAACCCTAATTGGGCAAGGATAAGCCTAGGGAGGACGAAGATGACCTAATTGATCATCCAATGACACAAACACACCTATTGGATGCACAAGATTGGTTAAAAACCCTAATTGGACAAGAATAAGCCTAGGGAGGACGAAAATGACCTAATTGATCATCCAATGACACAAACACACCTATTGGATGCACAAGATTGGTTAAAAACCCTAATTGGACAAGAATATGCCTAGGGAGGACGAAAATGACCTAAATAATCATCCAATGACACAAACACTCCTATTGGATGCACAAGATTGGTTAAAAACCCTAATTGGACAAGAATAAGCCTAGGGAGGACGAAAATGACCTAATTGATCATCCAATGACACAAACACACCTATTGGATGCACAAGATTGATTAAAAACGCTAATTGGACAAGAATAAGCCTAGGGAGGACGAAAATGACCTAATTGATCATCCAATGACACAAACACACCTATTGGATGCACAAGATTGGTTAAAAACCCTAATTGGACAAGAATAAGCCTAGGGAGGACGAAAATGACCTAATTGATCATCCAATGACACAAACACACCTATTGGATGCACAAGATTGGTTAAAAACCCTAATTGGACAAGAATATGCCTAAGGAGGACGAATATGACCTAAATGTTAATCCAATAACACAAATGAACTTATTGGACGCACAAGATTGGTTAAAAACCCTAATTGGACAAGAATATGCCTAGGGAGGACGGATATGACCTAAATGTTAATCCAATGACACAAATGAACTTATTGGATGCACAAGATTGGTTAAAAACCCTAATTGGACAAGAATAAGCCTAGGGAGGACGAAACTGACCTAATTGATCATCCAATGACACAAACACACCTATTGGATGCACAAGATTGGTTAAAAACCCTAATTGGACAAGAATATTCCTAGGGAGGATGAAAATGACCTAATTGATCATCCAATGACACAAACACACCTATTGGATGCACAAGATTGGTTAAAAACCCTAATTGGACAAGAATATGCCTAGGGAGGTCGAAAATGACCTAAATATTAATTCAATGAAACAAACAAACTTATTGGATGCAAAGATTGGTTAAAAACCCTAATTGGACAAGAATAAGCCTAGGGAGGACGAAAATGACCTAATTGATCATCCAATGACACAAACACACCTATTGGATGCACAAGATTGGTTAAAAACCCTAATTGGACAAGAATATGCCTAGGGAGGACGAAAATGACCTAAATATTAATTCAATGAAACAAACAAACTTATTGGATGCACAAGATTGGTTAAAAACCCTAATTGGACAAGAATAAGCCTAGGGAGGACGAAAATGACCTAATTGATCATCAAATGCACAAACACACCTATTGGATGCACAAGATTGGTTAAAAACCCTAATTGGACAAGAATATGCCTAGGGAGGACGAAAATGACCTAAATATTAATTCAATGACACAAACAAAGTTATTGGATGCACAAGATTGGTTAAAAACCCTAATTGGACAAGAATAAGCCTAGGGATGACGAAAATGACCTAATTGATCATCCAATGACACAAACACACCTATTGGATGCACAAGGTTGGTTAAAAACCCAAATTAGACAAGAATAAGCCTAGGGAGGACGAAAATGACGTAATTGATCATCCAATGACACAAACACACCTATTGGATGCACAAGATTGGTTAAAAACCCTAATTCGACAAGAATATGCCTAAGGAGGACGAAAATGACCTAAATATTAATTCAATGACACAAACAAAGTTATTGGATGCACAAGATTGGTTAAAAACCCTAATTGGACAAGAATATGCCTAGGGAGGACGAAAATGACCTAAATGTAAATCCAATGACACAAATGAACTTATTGGATGCACAAGATTGGTTAAAAACCCTAATTGGACAAAAATAAGCCTAGGGAGGACGAAAATGACCTAAATGTTAATCCAATGACACAACTCAACTTATTGGATGCACAAGATTGGTTAAAAACCCTAATTGGACAAGAATAAGCCTAGGGAGGACGAAAATGACCTAATTGGTCATCCAATGACACAAACACACCTATTGGATGCACAAGATTGGTTAAAAACCCTAATTGGACAAGAATAAGCCTAGGGAGGACGAAAATGACCTAATTGATAATCCAATGACACAAACACACCTATTGGATACACAAGATTGGTTAAATACCCTAATTGGACAAGAATATGCCTAGGGAGGACGAAAATGACCTAAATGTTAATCCAATGACACAAATGAACTTATTGGATGCACAAGATTGGTTAAAAACCCTAATTGGACAAGAATAAGCCTAGGGAGGACGAAGATGACCTAAATGTTAATCCAATGAAACAACTCAACTTATTGGATGCACAAGATTGGTTAAAAACCCTAATTGGACAAGAATAAGCCTAGGGAGGACGAAAATGACCTAATTGATCATCCAATGACACAAACACACCTATTGGATGCACAAGATTGGTAAAAAAACCCTAATTGGACAAGAATTTGCATAGGGAGGACGAAAATGACCTAAATATTAATTCAATGACACAAACACACCTATTGGATACACAAGATAGGTTAGAAACCCTAATTGGACAAGAATATGCCTAGGGAGGACGAAAATGATCTAACTGATCATCAAATGACACAAACACACCTATTGGTTGCACAAGATTGGTTAAAAACCCTAATTGGACAAGAATATGCCTAGGGAGGACGACAATGACCTAAATTTTAATTCATAGACACAAACAAAGTTATTGGATGCACAAGATCGGTTAAAAACCCTAATTGGACAAGAATAAGCCTAGGGAGGGCGAAAATGACCTAATTGATCATCCAATGACACAAACACACCTATTGGATGCACAAGATTGGTTAAAAACTCTAATTGGACAAGAATAAGCATAGGGAGGACGAAAATGACCTAATTGATCATCCAATGACACAAACACACCTATTGGATGCACAAGATTGGTTAAAAACCCTAATTGGACAAGAATAAGCCTAGGGAGGACGAAAATGATCTAATTGATCATCCAATGACACAAACACACCTATTGGATGCACATGATCGGTTAAAAACCCTAATTGGACAAGAATAAGCCTAGGGAGGACGAAAATGACCTAATTGATCATCCAATGACACAAATGAACTTATTGGATGCACAAGATTGGTTAAAAACCCTAATTGGACAAGAATAAGCCTAGGGAGGACGAAAATGACCTAATTGATCATCCAATGACACAAACACACCTATTGGATGCACAAGATTGGTTAAAAACCCTAATTGGACAAGAATATGCCTAGGGAGGACGAAAATGACCTAAATGTTAATCCAATGACACAAATGAACTTATTGGATGCACAAGATTGGTTAAAAACCCTAATTGGACAAGAATAAGCCTAGGGAGAACGATAATGACTTAATCGATCATCCAATGACACAAACACACCTATTGGATGCACAAGATTGGTTAAAAACCCTAATTGGATTAGAATATGCATAGGGAGGACGAAAATGACCTAAATATTAATTCAATGACACAAACAAACTTATTCGATGCACAAGATTGGTTAAAAACCCTAATTGGACAAGAATAAGCGTAGGGAGGACGAAAATGACCTAATTGATCATCCAATGACACAAACACACCTATTGGATGCACAAGATTGGTTAAAAACCCTAATTGGACAAGAATATGCTTAGGGAGGACAAAAATGACCTAATTGTTAATCCAATGACACAAATGAACATATTGGACGCACAAGATTGGTTAAAAACCTTAATTGGACAAGAATATGCCTAGGGAGGACGAAAATGACCTAAATATTAATTCAATGACACAAACAAAGTTATTGGATGCACAAGATTGGTTAAAAACCCTAATTGGACAAGAATAAGCCTAGGGAGGACGAAAATGACCTAATTGATCATCCAATGACACAAACACACCTATTGGATGCACAAGATTGGTTAAAAACCCTAATTGGACAAGAATAAGCCTAGGGAGGACGAAAAAGACCTAATTGATGATCCATTGCCACAAACACACCTATTGGATGCACAAGATTGGTTAAAAACCCTAATTGGACAAGAATATACCTAGAGAGGACGAAAATGACCTAATTGATCATCCAATGACACAAACACACCTATTGGATGCACAAGATTTGTTAAAAACATTAATTGGACAAGAATAAGCCTAGAGAGGACGAAAATGACCTAATTGATCATTCAATGACACAAACACACCTATTGGATGCACAAGATTGGTTAAAAATCCTAATTGGACAAGAATATGCCTAGGGAGGACGGAAATGACCTCATTGATCATCCAATGACACAAATGAACTTATTGGATGCACAATATTAGTTAAAAACCCTAATTGGACAAGAATAAGCCTAGGGATGACGAAAATGACCTAATTGATCATCCAATGACACAAACACACCTATTGGATGCACAAGATTGGTTAAAAACCCTAATTGGACAAGAATAAGCCTAGGGATGACGAAAATGACCTAAATGTTAATCCAATGACACAATTCAACTTATTGGATGCACAAGATTGGTTAAAAACCCTAATTGGACAAGAATAAGCCTAGGGAGGACGAAAATGACCTAATTGATCATCCAATGACACAAACACACCTATTGGATGCACAAGATTGGTTAAAAACCCTAATTGGACAAGAATATGCCTAGGGAGGACGAAAATGACCTAATTGATCATCCAATGACACAAATGAACTTATTGGATGCACAAGATTAGTTAAAAACCCAAATTGGACATGAATAAGCCTAGGGAGGACAAAAATAACCTAATTGATCATCAAATGACACAAACACACCTATTGGATGCACAAGATTGGTTAAAAACCCTAATTGGACAAGAATATGCCTAGGGAGGACGAAAATGACCTAAATGTTAATCCAATGACACAAATGAACTTATTGGATGCACAAGATTGGTTAAAAACCCTAATTGGACAAGAATAAGCCTAGGGAGGACGAAAATGACCTAATTGATCATCCAATGACACAAACACACCTATTGGATGCACAAGATTGGTTAAAAACCCTAATTGGACAAAAATAAACCTAGGGAGGACGAAAATGGCCTAATTGATCATCCAATGACACAAACACACCTATTGGATGCACAAGATTGGTTAAAAACCCTAATTGGACAAGAATATGCCTAGGGAGGACGAAAATACCCTAATTGATCACCCAATGACACAAAGACACCTATTGGATGCACAAGATTGGTTAAAAACCCTAATTTGACAATAATATGCCTAGGGAGGACGAAAATGACCTAAATGTTAATCCAATGACACAAATGAACTTATTGGATGCACAAGATTGGTTAAAAACCCTAATTGGACAAGAATAAGCCTAGGGAGGACGAAAATGACCTAATTGATCATCCAATGACACAAACACACCTATTGGATGCACAAGATTGGTTAAAAACCCTAATTGGACAAGAATATGCCTAGGGAGGACGCAAATGGCCTAATTGATCATCCAATGACACAAACACACCTATTGGATGCACAAGATTGGTTAAAAACCCTAATTGGACAAGAATATGCCTAGGGAGGACGAAAATGACCTAAATGTTAATCCAATGACACAAATGAACTTATTGGATGCACAAGATTGGTTAAAAACCCTAATTGGACAAGAATAAGCCTAGGGAGGACGAAAATGACCTAAATGCTAATCCAATGACACAACTCAACTTATTGGATGCACAAGATTGGTTAAAAACCCTAATTGGACAAGAATATGCCTAAGGAGGACGAAAATGACCTAATTGATCATCCAATGACACAAACACACCTATTGGATGCACAAGATTGGTTAAAAACCCTAATTGGACAAGAATAAGCCTAGGGAGGACGAAAATGACCTAATTGATCATCCAATGACACAAACACACCTATTGGATGCACAAGATTGGTTAAAAACCCTAATTGGACAAGAATATGCCTAGGGAGGTCGAAAATGACCTAATTGATAATCCAATGACACAAACACACCTATTGGATGCACAAGATTGGTTAAAAACCCTAATTGGACAAGAATAAGCCTAGGGAGGATGAAAATGACCTAATTGATCATCCAATGACACAAACACACCTATTGGATGCACAAGATTGGTTAAAAACCCTAATTGGACAAGAATATGCCTAGGGAGGATGAAAATGATCTAAATATTAATTCAATCACACAAATAAAGTTATTGGATGCACAAGATTGGTTAAAAACCCTAATTGGACAAGAATAAGCCTAGGGAGGACGAAAATGACCTAATTGATCATCCAATGACACAAACACACCTATTGGATGCACAAGATTGGTTAAAAACCCTAATTGGACAAGAATATGCCTAGGGAGGATGAAAATGACCAAAATATTAATTCAATGACACAAACAAAGTTATTGGATCCACAAGATTGGTTAAAAACCCTAATTGGACAATAATAAGCCTAGGGAGGACGAAAATGACCTAATTGATCATCGAATGACACAAACACACCTATTGGATGCACAAGATTGGTTAAAAACCCTAATTGGACAAGAATAAGCCTAGGGAGGAAGAAAATGACTGAATATATCATCCAATGACACAAACACACCTATTGGATGCACAAGATTGGTTAAAAACCCTAATTGGACAAGAATAAGCCTAGGGAGGACGAAAATGACCTAATTGATCATCCAATGACACAAACACACCTATTGGATGGACAAGATTGGTTTAAAACCCTAGTTGGACAAGAATATGCCTAGGGAGGAGGAAAATGACCTAATTGATCATCCAATGACACAAATGAACTTATTGGATGCACAAGATTGGTTAAAAACCCTAATTGGACAAGAATAAGCCTAGGGAGGACGAAAATGACCTAATTGATCATCCAATGACACAAACACACCTATTGGATGCACAAGATTGGTTAAAAACCCTAATTGGACAAGAATATGCCTAGGGATGACGAAAATGACCTAAATATTAATTCAATGACACAAACAAAGTTTTTGGATGCACAAGATTGGTTAAAAACCCTAATTGGACAAGAATAAGCCTAGGGAGGACGAAAATGACCTAATTGATCATCCAATGACACAAACACACCTATTGGAAGGACAAGATTGGTTAAAAACCCTAATTGGACAAGAATATGCCTAGGGAGGACGAAAATGAACTAGATGTTAATCCAATGACACAAATGAACTTATTGGATGCACAAGATTGGTTAAAAACCCTAATTGGACAAGAATAAGCCTAGGGAGGACGAAAATGACCTAATTGATCATCCAATGACACAAACACACCTATTGGATGCACAAGATTGGTTAAAAACCCTAGTTGGACAAGAATATGCCTAGGGAGGACGAAAATGACCTAAATATTAATTCAATGACACAAACAAAGTTATTGGATGCACAAGATTGGTTAAAAATCCTAATTGGACAAGAATAAGCCTAGGGAGGACGAAAATGACCTAATTGATCATCCAATGACACAAACACACCTAATGGATGCACAAGATTGGTTAAAAACCCTAATTGGACAAGAATATGCCTAGGGAGGACGAAAATGACCTAAATGTAAATCCAATGACACAAATGAACTTATTGGATGCACAAGATTGGTTGAAAACCCTAATTGGACAAGAATAAGCCTAGGGAGGACGAAAATGACCTAAATGTTAATCCAATGACACAACTCAACTTATTGGATGCACAAGATTGGTTAAAAACCCTAAATGGACAAGAATAAGCCTAGGGAGGACGAAAATGACCTAATTGATCATCCAATGACACAAACACACCTATTGGATGCGCAAGATTGGTTAAAAACCCTAATTGGACAAGAATAAGCCTAGGGAGGACGAAAATGACCTAATTGATCCATCCAATGACACAAACACACCTATTGGATACACAAGATAGGTTAGAAATCCTAATTGGACAAGAATATGCCTAGGGAGGACGAAAATGACCTAAATGTTAATCCAATGACACAAATGAACTTATTGGATGCACAAGATTGGTTAAAAACCTTAATTGGACAAGAATAAGAATAGGGAGGACGAAAATGACCTAAATGTTAATCCAATGAAACAACTCAACTTATTGGATGCACAAGATTTATTAAAAACCCTAATTGGACAAGAATAAGCCTAGGGAGGACGAAAATGACCTAATTGATCATCCAATGACACAAACACACCTATTGGATACACAAGATAGGTTAGAAACCCTAATTGGACAAGAATATGCCTAGGGAGGACGAAAATGACCTAAATGTAAATCCAATGACACAAATGAACTTATTGGATGCACAAGATTGGTTAAAAACCCTAATTGGACGAGAATAAGCCTAGGGAGGACGAAAATGACCTAAATGTTAATCCAATGACACAACTCAACTTATTGGATGCACAAGATTGGTTAAAAACCCTAATTGGACAAGAATAAGCCTAGGGAGGACGAAAATGACCTAATTGATGATCCAATGACACAAACACACCTATTGGATGCACAAGATTGGTTAAAAACCCTAATTGGACAAGAATAAGCCTAGGGAGGACGGAAATGACCTAATTGATCATCCAATGACACAAACACACCTATTGGATGCACAAGATTGGTTAAAAACCTTAATTGGACAAGAATAAGCCTAGGGAGGACGAAAATGACCTAATTGATCATCCAATGACACAACTGAACTTGTTGGATGCACAAGATTGGTTAAAAACCCTAGTTGGACAAGAATTAGCCTATGTAGGACGAAAATGACCTAATTGATCATCCAATGACACAAACACACCTATTGGATGCACAAGATTGGTTAAAAACCCTAATTGGACAAGAATAAGCCTAGGGAGGACGAAAATGACCTAATTGATCATCCAATGACACAAACACACCTATTGGATGCACAAGATTGGTTAAAAACCCTAATTGGACAAGAATAAGCCTAGGGAGGACGAAAATGACCTAATTGATCATCCAATGACACAAACACACCTATTGGATGCACAAGATTGGTTAAAAACCCTAATTGGACAAGAATAAGCCTAGGGAGGACGAAAATGACCTAATTGATCATCCAATGACACAAACACATCTATTGGAAGCACAAGATTGGTTAGAAACCCTAGTTGGACAAGAATATGCCTAGGGAGGACGAAAATGACCTAATTGATCATCCAATGACACAAATGAACTTATTGGATGCACAAGATTGCTTAAAAACCCTAATTGGACAAAAATAAGCATAGAAAGGACGAAAATGACCTAATTGATCATCCAATGACACAAACACACCTATTGGATGCACAAGATTGGTTAAAAACCCTAATTGGACAAGAATAAGCCTAGGGAGGACGAAAATGACCTAATTGATCATCCAATGACACAAACACACCTATTGGATGCACAAGATTGGTTAAAAACCCTAATTGGACAAGAATAAGCCTAGGGAGGACGAAAATGACCTAATTGATCATCCAATGACACAAACACACCTATTGGATGCACAAGATTGGTTAAAAACCCTAATTGGACAAGAATATGCCAAGGGAGGACGAAAATGACCTAAATATTAATTCAATGACATAAAGAAACTTTTTGGATGCACAAGATTGGTTAAAAACCCTAATTGGACCAGAATAAGCCTAGGGAGGACGAAAATGACCTAATTGATCATCCAATGACATAAACAAAGTTATTGGATGCACAAGATTGGTTAAAAACCCTAATTGGACAAGAATAAGCCTAGGGAGGAAGAAAATGACCTAATTGATCATCCAATGACACAAACACACCTATTGGATGCACAAGATTGGTTAAAAACCCTAATTGGACAAGAATAAGCCTAGGGAGGACGAAAATGACCTAATTGATCATCCAATGACACAAACACACCTATTGGATGCACAAGATTGGTTAAAAACCCTAATTGGACAAGAATATGCCTAGGGAGGATGAAAATGACCTAATTGATCATCCAATGACACAAACACACCAATTGGATGCACAAGATTCGTTAAAAACCCTAATTGGACAAGAATATGCATAGGGAGGTCGAAAATGACCTAATTGATCATCCAATGACACAAACACACCTATTGGATGCACAAGATTGGTTAAAAACCCTAATTGGACAAGAATATGCCTAGGGAGGACGAAAATGACCTAATTGATCATCCAATGACACAAACACACCTATTGGATGCACAAGATTTATTAAAAACCCTAATTGGACAAGAATAAGCCTAGGGAGGACGAAAATGACCTAATTGATCATCCAATGACACAAACACACCTATTGGATGCACAAGATTGGTTAAAAACCCTAATTGGACAAGAATATGCCTAGGGAGGACGAAAATGACCTATATGTTAATCCAATGACACAAATGAACTTATTAGATTTACAAGATTGGTTAAAAACCCTAACTTTACAAGAATAAGCCTAGGGAGAACGAAAATAACCTAATTGATCATCCAATGACATAAACACACCTATTGGATGCACAAGATTGGTTAAAAACCCTAATTGGACAAGAATATGCCTAGGGAGGACGAAAATGACCTAAATGTTATTCCAATGACACAAATGAACTTATTAGATGTACAAGATTGGTTAAAAACCCTAATTGGACAAGAATAAGCCTAGGGAGGACGAAAATGACCTAATTGATCATCCAATGACACAAACACACCTATTGGATGCACAAGATTGGTTAAAAACCCTAATTGGACAAGAATATGCCTAGGGAGGACGAAAAAATGACCTAAATATTAATTCAATGACACGAACAAAGTTATTGGATGCACAAGATTGGTTAAAAACCCTAATTGGACAAGAATAAGCCTAGGGAGGACGAAAATAACCTAATTGATCATCCAATGACACAAACACACCTATTGGATGCACAAGATTGGTTAAAAACCCTAATTGGACAAGAATAAGCCTAGGGAGGACGAAAATGGCCTAATTGATCATCCAAAGACACAAACACACCTATTGGATGCACAAGATTGGTTAAAAACCCTAGTTGGACAAGAATATGCCTAGAGAGGACGAAAATGACCTAATTGATCATCCAATGACACAAATGAACTTATTGGATGCACAAGAATGGTTAAAAACCCTAATTGGACAAGAATAAGCCTAGGGAGGAAGAAAATGACCTAATTGATCATCCAATTACACAAACACACCTATTGGAAGCACAAGATTGGTTAAAAACCCTAATTGGACAAGAATATGCCTAGGGAGGACGAAAATGACCTAAATGTTAATCCAATGACACAAATGAACTTATTGGATGCACAAGATTGGTTAAAAACCCTAATTGGACAAGAATAAGCCTAGGGAGGACGAAAATGACCTAATTGATCATCCAATGACACAAACACACCTATTGGATGCACAAGATTGGTTAAAAACCCTAATTGGACAAGAATAAGCCTAGGGAGGACGGAAATGACCTAATTGATCATCCAATGACACAAACACACGTATTGGATGCACAAGATTGGTTAAAAACCCTAATTGGACAAGAATAAGCCTAGGGAGGACGAAAATGACCTAATTGATCATCCAATGACACAAACACACCTATTGGATGCACAAGATTGGATAAAAACCCTAATTGGACAAGAATATGTCTAGGGAGGATGAAAATGACCTAAATATTAATTCAATGACACAAACAAACTTATCGGATGCACAAGATTGGTTAAAAACCATAAATGGACAAGAATAAGCCTAGGGACGACGAAAATGACCTAATTGATCATCCAATGACACAAACACACCTATTAGATGCACAAGATTGGTTAAAAACCCTAATTGGACAAGAATATGCCTAGGGAGGACGAAAATGACCTAAATGTTAATCCAATGACACAAATGAACTTATTGGATGCACAAGATTGGTTAAAAACCCTAATTGGACAAGAATAAGCCTAGGGAGGACGAAAATGACCTAATTGATCATCCAATGACACAAACACACCTATTGGATGCACAAGATTGGTTAAAAACCCTAATTGGACAAGAATATGCCTAGGGAGGACGAAAATGAGCTAAATATTAATTCCTTGACACAAACAAACTTATCGGATGCACAAGATTGGTTAAAAACCCTAATTGGACAAGAATAAGCCTAGGGAGGACGAAAATGTCCTAATTGATCATCCAATGACACAAACACACCTATTGGATGCACAAGATTGGTTAAAAACCCTAATTGGACAAGAATATGCCTAGGGTGGACGAAAATGACCTAATTGATCATCCAATGACACAAACAAACTTATCGGATGCACAAGATTGGTTAAAAACCCTAATTGGACAAGAATAAGCCTAGGGAGGACGAAAATGACCTAATTGATCATCCAATGACACAAACACACCTATTGGATGCACAAGATTGGTTAAAAACCCTAATTGGACAAGAATATGCCTAGGGTGGACGAAAATGACCTAATTGATCATCCAATGACACAAACAAACTTATCGGATGCACAAGATTGGTTAAAAACCATAATTGGACAAGAATAAGCCTAGGGACGACAAAAATGACCTAATTGATCATCCAATGAAACAAACACACCTATTAGATGCACAAGATTGGTTAAAAACCCTAATAGGACAAGAATAAGCCTAGGGAGGACGAAAATGACCTAATTGATCATACAATGACACAAACTCACCTATTGGATGCACAAGATAGGTTAAAAACCCTAATTGGACAAGAATATGCCTAGGGAGGACGAAAATGACCTAATTGATCATCCAATGACACAAACACACCTATTGGATGCACAAGATTGGTTAAAAACTCTAATTGGACAAGAATAAGCATAGGGAGGACGAAAATGACCTAATTGATCATCCAATGACACAAACACACCTATTGGATACACAAGATTGGTTAAAAACCCTAATTGGACAAGAATATGCCTAGGGAGGACGAAAATGACCTAAATGTTAATCCAATGACACAAATGAACTTATTGGATGCACAAGATTCGTTAAAAACCCTAATTGGACAAGAATAAGCCTAGGGAGGACGAAAATGACCTAAATGTTATTCCAATGAAACAACTCAACTTATTGGATGCACAAGATTGGTTAAAAACCCTAATTGGACAAG